>JASAMX010029828.1:0-37875 GCA_030248175.1 Microlaimidae sp. YZB2_3 | reverse complement strand
TAACAGTAACTTCGCGTTCGCCACAACTTTAGTTAGCGCATTTCTTTGTAAATTCGAGGAGAAAACTTTCCAATCATGAAAGAAGCAATATTTATCATTAGAAGTAACAAAAGATGTTTGCTAATACGTTTGTGTATGTTCGTGAGCATAAAAATTTTTTTTGTATATATATGTTTGTATTTAAAAAAAAATACAAAAAAGGCGACTATTTATTTCGAATTTGAATTTCAATAAATTCATTTTATTTTCCAAAACACCTTGGTCAAAAACGATAGTTCATTTCAGAATTTATACAATTAGCGATACTTTTTCGGTGTATAACTTAATAAATCTACAAAGAGGGAGGACAAATGTTAATGACTGGCGCTACGGTCGTTAGGGTCGCTAATTGTTGTTTACCAGAACGTAAAGCTTCAAAATACACGGTGCGAAAAACTAGGCGGCAAACAAATAATGCGCGATATTTAACCAATACCGGCGCGAAAAAATTTGAGATAAGATTTGAGAAATTAATGGGGATAAATAACTAATTCACAAATATTAGCAAAACACCCGAAAAATAAATATTTTTCAGGCCTTTCGTGGACTAGATATATGCAGATTTGCTAAAATCAATAAAAGCTATGATGGAGGTATGCTCTAGGAACTCTCATGGTGGATCTACTGGACAAAAGAATGGCAATGGGTCGATTTTTATGATGGATAAGATTACGGTTAGTAAAAAAATAAATCAATAAGCCAATATTAAATAAAATATTGATTTTGACGTGTTATACAATTTTAAAACCCAGTCAGTGTAAATATTAATCATAGTTTATTTAACAAACAACTCAAGTGGTATTCATAAATTCAAATCAAAAAATGACGTTATTGATTTCAAATTCTTTAGCTTTAACACATACCAAATTTAACTTTGCAACATTCAAAGTATTCTAAACTATCCCCGCAAACCAATAAGAATAAACAGTGATAATAAAACTTTTCTCTTTTATTTGAAAAGCATCGCGCTTTCACTATGACTGCAATATTTTCATTTATTTAGTCAACAACAAAAAAAATTACACTGTAAAAAAAGCTACTCTGAACCTTTTTTTGAAGTGCTGCTTTAAAGCCTAATTGTTTGGTTTTTGTTTTTAATTTATATATATTGTATTCACATATTATAAAGAAAGCAATATAAACAATAAGTAGCGTCAACGTCTACCATTATAATCCGCGGTATTCCTTAAAGAATATAAAGGGTAGTGCATTTAATTTCGGCACTTTTCCAAATTGGGCATTTTTGATTTTGGACTATATTTTTGGTAATCCTGGACGGAATACAACGTTTAGTAGCTCAAATGAGAGTTGATTATAGGTAGATGACTGTCGTGAGCTTTTTATTTGTTATGTTATGATATTTTTATGTGAAATTGTGTGATTTATAAAAAATAAAATTGTTACTCGTTTTTAGAACATGGGCATTTCATGATTACACAATAAATTGGTTTAAAATATAAACTGTCCTGGTAAAATTTAGTCTATCTTCCGAATTTTTAGTTCCCGTGGTTTTACGTTCCGTCTGTGGTGAGCAATCGTTAAAAAATAAAATAGTGTAATTTCGGCACACATATTGCTGTAGGTAAAAACGGGTTAAATTAAGTGGTCAGATGTTAAATTGTAGTTGTAAATAGTTAAAAGGCAACGTTGAAATGTGTAGGGGTCATAGCACTGCACTTAAACTTGATTAAGGGGGTCCTTTTAAAAAGTGCCGAAATTAAATGCACTTTTTTTCCCAAATTTTGCTCATTTTGATACCATTTGGAATTTTAGCTGTAACTTTTTGCCAGATACACGTTGAAGAACAAGTAGAACCTTAAATTAAAGAAAGCTGTCTGGATATAATGATAGGTTTTTAAATTTTTGAAAATGGTGGTTTTTTGACTGAGAAACAATCGATTGTTTGTAAAGTGCCGAAATTAAATGCACACATTTAATTTCGGCAATTTTCCATTTTTAAAAAAACTGATTTAATTAAGTAAAAAAACTACTTTCGTACAATGAAACTTTTATGACGTAACGCAGTATCAAAAAAGCTTCAAAATGAGCTATCAAACATGAAAATCGGGCCATACAGTGAAAAGTTACATCGGAAAAACAAAAAAAGTGCCGAAATTAAATGCACTACCCTACTTCCTGGAATACAAATAAAATTATTTTGTTTTATACAGTAAAAAAACTTAAATTATTTGTGTTTATTATTATTTGCGATATATTCTTACGATTTTAAATTACAAGTAAAAAAGAGTAGTTTTTACCAATTATAGTTAAAATTTTCTTGTTTTGATCGCTATCAGTAAAAATAGGACTTAGCTCCGAAACTCCGTTCTAGATTGAGAGTACTACGAAGCACCTAATGAGTACATCACCAACATTATGTATTGCAATAATGTGCTCTGGAGGTTTGTTAGCGCGTTCATGCCTTTATCTGCCTTTTTGTTACTTACCGTCTCTACTGTAGTGTTGTGATAGTTAACCAAAAATCAAAGTAGGTAGTTAAGTAGGTAGTTAACTACTTTAAAAATTATAAGTAGGTAGTTAAGTAGTTAAATAAAATTACAAGTAGGTAGTAAGTAGGTAGTTAACTACTTAAAATTTTGAACTAGGTAGTTAAGTAGTAAGTAGTTAAATAGGTAGTTAAGTAGTTAATCCTTTACCTAAAGACATACTTGCCTTAGTAGGAATGAAATATTAAATTTTTAATGTAAAAAACAATTATTCATTCCTTTAATAATTAACAATTTCCATACTTTATCGGTTTTTGCCAGTTCTTTATGTTTAGCAATATTTACATAACGGCTGGACAGATAATATAACATAGTTCAAATTCAAAAAGTTGTTTACAAGAAAAAATAATTTATTGTTAAGTTAACAAATTTTGCTGACGTATTTTGAAAACTTATTTTAAAAGGTTTTGTATTTTTACCCACTTTATTGTATAACAGTACTGATGGGCTAGAGTTCGCAAATATATCTAAAAACTTCAACGATTTTAATTAGGTTCATAAACTATAAAGCACTTTGTGTATAAAATCACTGTTAAGTGGCCAAATATCGATTTTTATTGAAGACTCGCAGCATGTGCAAATTACTGCAGATTACTGTACACGTTGTCACATTTTGTTTCAAACAGCTGTGAGTTTTATGTAATATCGCCCCGCAGATATTGATTGTTTGTGTAAGAACACTAAATGCTTGACTGTTTACTTCACTAACTACTTTCTGCCTACTTTGCTAACTACTTTCTGCCTACTTTTTAACTACTTTGTTAACTACTTGTATTAACTACTTTATTTTTTGAAAGTAGGTAGTTAACTACTTTTAAAAAAGAAAGTAGGTAGTTAAGTAGTTAGCCAAAATCATGGTAGTTAAGTAGATAAGTAGTTAACTACTTAAGTAATTATCACAACACTACTACTGTTTTTATGTGAATATTTAAATTGTATTTAACGTAGTACTTGTTTTCTCTTTTTTTTTGAAAAATAAATTTACCCTATTCTATTATGTTAAATAAATGTTTTAGGTTTTCTCGATTTTCACCATACCTTTTGCAGACAGACTTTGAAACAATGGCAGAAATTGTCAAGGAGGATATGTCCTCAGGGATTTCACACGAGGAAATTTTCGCTCGTTATATGACCCTTTTGTACAAAAAGCTTAACGTTTTACAACAGGTGTTATTTATTTTATAATTTAAATAAAGATATTTTAAAGATTTAAAAAAAAAGTATTATTAAAATACATTTCTACGTACGAATGTTTAGTATGAACACTTACAGTCCGGAGCAGAAATAAAGGTAGGTTTCAAACGCGTTGGGCATAAGCGTATGGACGCATAAACGTTATGGCCACGAGGTCCATAAGAAAAGGAAAATAAGAAATATTTGTAAGATAAGCGTATGGACGCATAAGCGTTATGGCCACGAGGTCCATAAGAAAAGGAAAATAAGAAATATTTGTAAGTGGACTAAAGGTTTTTTTAAGCTGGCTCGTTTGTTTATATAAGACATATTTATATATATTTTTTTTGAATTTTTGAATTCATAAATTTTATTTTAAACGTTAAACATTTTGTGTTTGAAGGTTTTTTTATGCTTTTACAAGCAATGTTTTAAACTCTTTATGTAGGAAAAACAGCAAGAGCCTTAGAACGCATATGCGCATATATGGGCGCGCGCATATGCAGTCAGAGGAGGCGGCCAGCTATAGGCACCTTGCACTGAAACTCAGTTTATACATGAAGTATGCAATAAACTAGCGAGTCACCATAATGGATAATTACCGTATCTCCTACTTTTCTTTTGTAGTATGCAGATACACCCTCGAAAGCGCGCGCGTTGATCTGCATACTACAGACAATAAGTAGGAGATACGGTAATTATCCATTATGGTGACTCGCTAGTTTATTGCATACTTCATGTATAAACTGAGTTCCAGTGCAAGGTGCCTTTAGCTAAAATCGAATGTTCTTAATTCCCACTGTTTTCCTTTTTGGGGACATCTGTAACGCTTTTTCGCGCGGAGGCGCGCATAACGGCTATTGCCTGCGTCTGAAAAAAGACCTTTTGGTCAGGACTGTAATATTAAAGAAGTAATCATTATCCAACTGAAAGGATGTTTGAATTGGATATTATCCAACTGAAAGTGTTGTAGATTGAGGTTTGTTCTTTGATGAACCGAATTGACGTCACTGTTTAAAATAATCAATCATTTTTTAATATTTAAAATGTCCTTTTTGTAATCTTTCTTTTTTAAGAATTTTTTAAGACAAAAGAAACCCGTGTCATCATGTTACGGCTGTTACAAAATTAGTCCTCATGTGTTTCGTCTGTATTTGTTATATTTTGTAAAAGTTAAATTGTGAAGCAAGCTACAATTGTTTTCAACATGAAAACATTTTTTCAATTACATTATTGATTAAAGCCTCTGTTTTCCCACCTGAAGTTGTCTATATGTGTGTGTATGCAAAAACTATTTTATTAATTCACAAATTATCGATTTTTCATGCGGTATGTAGGCCATATAAAACTGTTGTTTTGATAGTAAGCTTATGATTATTTATTCTGGAGTTTGTTATTCATTTTTACATCTGCACCAGAGAACGCCTTTATCAAAAACTCTTTGTTTGGCTCTGCTAATTGGCGGAAAACATTTTTTTCCTTTAGAAAATTTTTATGCGCAAGCAAATACAAACATCTGGTTTAACTGACAACATAAGATGATCCTGTTGCTTACCATCGACTAATAATTGTAAAGGCTGGTTCATACTTATGACAAAACTTCCTTTGGACAAAGTCCAAAGGACAAAACTCCTTTGGACTTTGTCCAAAGGACAAACACAGCGTCAAAACGTCCTTTGGATTTTGTCCAAATGACAACGTGTTCATACTTTTTGTCCTTTGGCCTTTTTTTTGTGGATTTTCTCCTTTGGACTTTTTCCAAAGGACAAATTTCAAGTAGCGTTCATACTTTGTCCAAAGGAAAAAGTCCAAAAGACGTTTTGGCGTTTGTAAAATTGTCCTTTGGACTTTGCCAAAAGGACGTTTTGTCATAAGTATGAACCAGCCTTAAGTCAGTTCATTTAGGAACCAAAATTGTTTAAGCTGCAAAATCCAAAGATCCTTGTGGTGATTTTTTTGTCCATGGTCCCCGAACTAAAAATTTTCCAATGATATCTCAGTTAACTGTAATCAATTTGAGGATGAATAGAAAAAAAACACACAAGAGCTCGAACGCACGCACGCATCACACGCAACATCATGGCGGATTATCATCAACTAATCTATCCGAAGTTTTATTGAGAAAACTGCTAAATTTTTAGACTTTTATAAGAAAACCACATCGGTTTTACAATGCTTGAAATTCATAAGCAGCAACTAAAATCAAAATTCCAATTTGTTGCAGTAAAAAATTTATGTACCTTACAAATAATAAATACTGTAAATGAATCTACGATTGTCTTTTAGGTTCTTCAATACGTTATGCATGCAGCAAATTTGAAAAAGAAATAATGAAAAAGCTAACATATTTTTGTTTTCTGCATTGTTTTAATTTTAAAAATTATTAATATATATAAAACTATTGATATTCTAAATTTACCTTTTTGCAGTGCTATTTCTGTTTTAACGCTCCTTCCTGATTTTGTATCAATTAGCTAAAAGAAAACTAAAGATGAATCCTATCACGGTGAAATTCTTCGAGTGTTCAAGTAACCGCTCAATCTTTGAAAAAATATCAAGTGCGAAAAAAAATTCTTTGAAAAAATAACACATGACGCAATTTAATAATTATTGGTTACATTAACACTGACTATTAATGTATTTATTTTTTTTGTGTGCACGTTTATTTTTTTATTTCTTCTTGACGGTGAGCGGTACGCCCTTCATTTCAGCCTGAAAAAAATTCCGCTTTAGTTTTAAAAACTAAAAAAAACTAGCTTTAAAAACTGCTGCCGAACATAGCCAAAAAAACTATTTCAAACCGTGAATTTGTAAAAAAGTAATAAAAGCATGAAGCTTTATTTGTATTATAAAATATAAAAAATTCATATTTCAATAAATACGCCTTACTATCTACTCTTCTTTGTTTTTAGTATGAATTACTAGAGTAGATAAAAAATTGTCAATACTTTTATAAATGATACAAATAATTTAAAACAATTTCAAAATTATTTAGAGTTACTGACAAAACATGCTAATTCTCATAAAATTTTTAAAGTATTTTTGTGTTCTTCACGCTATGTCTCCGTGGCGCAATCGGTTAGCGCGTTCGGCTGTTAACCGAAAGGTTGGTGGTTCAAGCCCACCCGGGGACGTGGTTTTTTTTTAAAAGCTATTTTTAAAAAATAAAAAATCATTGGTCTGAAAACTGAGCTGTGGACGTTTAATCATTTTATTTTAAAAAAAATTAATTATATTCAAATATTTTTACAATTGTGCGTGTGTGATAGCCAATACTTGAGGCGAATTTTACTAATTCATTGACGACCAAAGTATTTTATGAATAACATATTTTGGGATAATTGTGACGACAGCAGTAATTTCTAACAACGTTTTGATGACCACTACTAGTTTATAATGATGAGAAGACTGATTTTTCGTTATTGTTGACACAAAAATGAGCTTTTTTTGGTAAATAATCTGTCGTTCGAGACTTCTGAAATATTTCAAAACCTATCAGTTCATTTTTTTATCAAAATTTTTTTAACGAAATTGATCGAATTCCGTGAACGTGGAATTTGCTGTGTAAACTGTTCCCTGCGCTGTAAAAACAGTCTTTTCCGATTAGACGAGAGAAAAAAAACCACGCGGTTTCAAAGCGCTTACGACAGTTTGTGATAAAAAACTTAACTCTTAACGATCACAAAATTTTATGAATCACCGCTATGTAGTCCTTGAAAGCTTCAAAATAATCGAAGTTGTGTTACTAAAGAAAAAAAAATTTTCACAACTTTTTTATTAAGAATTACGATGGAGATTCAATGTACACAAAGGTCTTGAAGAGGATTTTGTAAAGTGATGTCAGTAAAAAGTGGCGAATAAAACCGGAGTTAAAAAAATACCCCAAAAATTTTAACGAAAAACAATTTTTAAACAAAAAATATGAAGGAGTAATTATAATACAAAATGTAAATTACAAGAGTATAATCATCAACTGAATCATAATTTATAAATCCTTTATTAAAACGTATTTGTCTTCTCCCGATTTAATTCCTACATTTTACCGTTAAAAATTAAAAAAACCTTTAATTTTAATTTAAAAAAATATTTTTGAGCAGTATAATGAAGAAGTAAATTTGAAAGAAGGTGTATATTTTATTAATAAGTTTTTTAATTATTATTCAGTTTATTCTATGGGGCATTATTCTACGGTGTATAATAATTATCATTTTATGTGTTTTGTTCCAAAATTGTATCTCGTAAGAAGTTTTTTTTTTTAGTAATTTTTGACCTGAATGTTTTTATCCTGCCTTCTTTTACATGTGAAATTCTTTTCGAGATATTTCTGTATATTCGAATTTCCGTCGTTTATTCTTCATATTAAAATTTATACTTCAATTAATTAATATAAACAATCAAATAAATATCAAATAAATAAATAAATATAAATATAAATATATAAATAAATAAATTAATTGAAAAAATAAATAAATAAATAAATTTTTAGACGAGGATTAGTTTTATGAACCTTCAGATTGACCCTTCCAAATGGTTCATGATGAAGCACAAGTATTTGTTTTGTGACGCCGAATTTACGCAGGGGTTTCCAAACTGCTGGCGCACACGCGTCAAACGTCGAGCCGGGAGTGGGTCGAACCTAGGTGCTACGTTAAATGTATGCACGTGTTAGAGTTCTCCCTCCGGTAGGAGAACCTTCACCAGATCTGAGTTTGCTAGAGTTACGCTAGATATTTTGTGAGGCTAGTAATTAGTTTGCAATGTGTTTAACGATTTAACAGGGCAGGTTTTTACTGGCGGCCGCAAAATTTATAAACCTAGGCCCTTTTACACATACACAATAAATTTGCAGCCTACGCAGGGCTAACGGCACACGAGGAAGCTTAAACCTAAATGTTTTGGAAAAAGGCACGAAAAAAAGGTTGATTATGAAGCTTAAACCTGAGGCGGGACCAGAAAAAGAAGTGAAAAACACTTTTATGTTTTGGAGGCCTTTTTGGCAGGGGAGGGAAGGCCAAAATTAGGCTTAAAGCCAAATACAAGAAAAACACGTTAAAGAGTACGTTACTGGGGGAAGCACCTGGAAAAACCACCCAGAGAACGGACACCTAAAACGGGGAGCTAGCGCCGCCTGCAACCTAACAAAACTTAAAACTAACTGATTTGGAAATAACTCTATTTTTAAACAAAACTCAAATCCGACGTGGTGTTGCACCGGAACTCAGCCAAGGATTTATTTAATCGCTTCAATTTTAGTCAGGAAGATCGAACAGTCCTGGTCGTTTGAGAAATCCCTGGTTGGACCGCTAAGAAAACCAGCAAAGGGCCTACCGCAGATATAATAAAATTTTGCAAAATTTTAATAAAGATCTCAGGGCGGGAGTCAGGTATATGAACCTACTCCGATGGCTACCGGTTCTTCTTGCTGGTTTCTGCGGCCGGTTACGAAGTTGGGAGGAGAAAAACTAACGACTTTTTAGGTTGGGAGCTTAGTTTATATAAAATACGTAGCCACTAAACCCAGGCCCCGCACGCGAGTGACTGTTTGTCACCGCACGTAGAATTACTAAAAACAACTCAAGCGACCGGCGATTAATACAGGCGAGCTAAGCTCGCGTGAGTGACCGTGCAACACCGCGGGGGGGGGGGGGGGGGGGGGTTTTTTTTTTTTTTTTTTTATTTTTTGTTTTTTTGTTTTTTTTTTTTTTTTTTTTTTTTTTTTTTTTTTTTTTTTTTTTTTTTTTTTTTTTTTTTTTTTTTTTTTTTTTTTTTTTTTTTTTTTTTTTTTTTTTTTTTTTTTTTTTTTTTTTTTTTTTTTTTTTTTGTTTTTTGTTTTTTTGGGTTTTTTGTTTTTTTGTTTTTTTTTTTTTTTTTTTTGTGTTTTGGTTTTTTGGTGGGTTTTTTGCGGTGGGGGTTTTTTTTTTGTTTTTTTTGTTTTTTTTTGTTGGGGTGGCGCGGGGGGGGCGGTGGTTCGCTGGCTGGTGGGGGTGGTGTTTCGCCGCGCTTTGTGTGTTTTTGTGGTTTGTTTTTTTTTTTTTTTTTTTTTTGTTTTGTTTGGCTTGCGCGCTTTTTGGTGTTTTGTTGGGTGGTCTTTTTGTGGTTTCGTTTTTTTTTTTTTTTTTTTGGTTGGGGCGTTGGTTGGGGGGGGGGGTGGGGGGGTGTGGTTGTCTTCTAATTTAAACAAAACAGAAAATAAAAATTATTTTTTTTAAACTTAAGGCGCTAACATACGGGGGTTTAAAAACGGGCGTGACTAAAAACGCATCGATTCACGGTTTCGCCATAGTTTTGCAATTTAATTTTTCAAATTAATGATTTATGTTTATTTTTAATTTATAGCAATAATATATAATTTTTAAGGTACAACGGTTTGCGAAACTTGATTTCTTTTTTTTATTGCACCGAGTAGAGTTTAAATCGCAAAAAAATAAGCGAAAAACTTAAATTTCTTTTCAAAGTATGACATTCTCACATACGTAAATTTTAAGGTATTTTTGTATATGTCTCCGTGGCGCAATCGGTTAGCGCGTTCGGCTGTTAACCGAAAGGTTGGTGGTTCAAGCCCACCCGGGGACGTAAGTTTTATTTTGCATAATAAATTCCTTGAAAAGGGTGTAAAAGAGCATTTCCGACGTAAAATGTTTTATTAAAATATATAAATTGTTTGGGGGGTTTGGGGTGTGGTTGGGTGGGTTTTTGTGGGTTTTTTTTTTCTTTTTTTTTTTTTTTTCTTTTTGGTTTTTTTTTTGTGGCTCTTTTTTACTGATTTCAAAATACACTTTAAAGCAACGATGAAGCCCAAATAATTTGTGTTTGATTGCTAATATTATATTTAATTCATTTAAAATCAGGAATGTATATGTATGTATTTCTTAAATTGGTAAAATAAATAAATTTATAAAGGGATACATATTAATGGCGGAGAAGATTTTGTTTTTTTATCGATCCAAACAAGAATATATAACACAAGAAAATGTCCGACTGTACACTAAATTTTTGACCAAAATTTTGCGAGAAAAGTCGCACTTTTAAATTCGTGTGCAACTTTTCTCGCAAAAATCCGCCATTTTCTGCTAGTTTTCCCGCGCTGTGATTTTTAACACAGTGTTAGTTTTCTTGCAGTCGTGACTGCGACTTTTTTTGCACTCTATATTGCTTTAATCGCACTGCAATTATTTTTGCACTGCGAGTCTGGCAGCGCAACAAAAAAAAACAGACGCTGGTAATCATTTTCAATGTAGTAAAAGACTTCGAAACTTGTTTATTTAATTTTAAAACGTTGGAAAGTTACTTTATTTCATTAAAACTGAAATGTTTTAACATCTTAAGGTAAAAAAAAACAACTTTTACTCATTTAAACAGAAAATTTTCGCTCCGCTTTGTTTTTTATTTTTTTTTAGTGCGAAAATAATTGCAGTGCAAATAAAACAGTATAGAGTGCAAAAAAAGTCTCAGTCACCACTGCAAGAAAACTTACACTGTGTTAGAAATCGCAGCGCGGGAAAACTGGCAGAAAATGGGGGATTTTTGCGTGAAAAGTCGCACACAAATTCAAAAGTGCGACTTTTCTCGCAAAATTTTGGTCAAAAATTTAGTGTACAGTCGGACATTCTCTTGTGTTGAATATTCTTCTCCAAACATATCACTTGTTTTTGTTCTATACATTTTTCATTCTTCTTTCTTAATAATTAATTTTTATGTAATTCTTGCTAAAAGTTATTTTCCTTATCAGAAATTTTGTTATGCTAATGTTTAGTAATTTTGTTGAAAGTATTTCAAATGTTTTAAAATAAGGATGTGAAAAAACCGTTAGGCATTTACTTAGAATATATGGCATCGTTTTTTGTCTCATACTTGTCGTGTTGCTTATTTCAAAAAAATATATTATCCGTATCGGGTTTTCACAGAAAATCAAAAATCAGCATATAAATCTCAAAAGTTTTAAATTGCACATCGCAGTGGACATTGACCGTGTTAAAAACGCTAATAGAAACGACGTCGAAATTGTAAAGATGAATATGCAATATTGGTCTTTTACATATCTCACCATATGATGAATTCTGCAAAATTAAAAAAATTAACAGTGGATATGAATTATTGATTCCTTGCATATCACAACGTGAGTTTTGCAAAAATTAAAAATTATTGGCATCGTACATTAAAGAGTTAACCCCTATACGATGCCCATTTAGTTTTTTAAAAATATGTACACTGAATTTCTAAACAAAGTTATTTAAAACTTGAGTTTCATAAAAATAAATTTTATTCTGGGTTTTTTCCAATGTATTAAATTATAATATCTCAATTTTTAGGTTCACATTTAGAACTCATTTATACTCTGATAAAACTGCACAGTTTGGGTTTTTTCCCAGATCATTTATGTTTCTGAAATGTAATTTTTTTAAAATCCGATGGAAAAATCCGCAAATTTTGACATTACAACTTAATTATTTACTGCGATATTTTGATCCACATACATTTAACATACCGTCATAATATTTAATTAAAAACCTTATCATTATTATTATTTGGCACATCCAAATATTTTTGAGCCTCTCAAACCTAAATCGGTTTTATATTTTAAAAAGCAAAACTTTTTGTTTTCAAATTACATTATTAGCGCTTTTTGTTTTCAAACAACGAGCGCGAGTCTAAAAAAATATAAATTTGTTATTACTACTACTGTTGTGTTGTGTCTACCCTTTAATATCATGCTCGGGAGCACCGACCATTTAAAGTGAAATAAGCTCTGGAGGCCCACTCTTTAATTTAAACGAGCTGTTTAAAACTTATTGAAATTCAAATATGTTTTAAATTATTCTATCCGAATTTTAATTGACGCGTCGTAGTTAAGTGATGTAAAAAGTAATGATTTTCGATTATTTTAAGTAAAAATAAAAGTAATTTGAAAAATTTTAATTTAATTAAAGTAAGAATAAAGGTAATTTGGGAATTTTTAATTTTAATAAAGTAAAAGTAAAAGTAACGATCAAAATTTTATTTCAGTAAAGTAAATGTAACAGTAAAAGTCTATTCATACTTATGACAAAACGTCCTTCGGACAAAGTCCAAAGGACAAAAATCTTTTGGACTTTGTCCTTTGGACAAAGTCCAAAGGGAAAAGTCCAAAGGGAAAAGTCCAAAGGACAACGTATTCATACTTCTTTTGTCCTTTGGACTTTTCCCTTTGGATTTTGTCCAAAGGCAAAAGTCCAAAAGACTTTTCCTTTTGGACTTTTCCCTTTGAATTTTGTCCTTTGGACTTTGTCCAAAGGACAAATTCTGAGTAGCGTTCATACTTCGTCCAAAGGACGTTTTGGCTTGTCCAAAGGACGTTTTGGTTTGTCCTTTGGACTTTATCCAAAGGACGTTTTGTCATAAGTATGAATAGACCCTTCTATTCATACTTATGACAAAACGTCCTTTGGACAAATTCCAAAGGACAAACCAAAACGTCCTTTGGACAAGCCAAAACGTCCTTTGGACTTTGTCCTTTGGAAGAAGTATGAACGCTACTCAGAATTTGTCCTTTGGACAAAGTCCAAAGGACAAAATCCAAAGGGAAAAGTCCAAAGGACAAAAGAAGTATAATTGCGTTGTCCTTTGGACTTTTCCCTTTGGACTTTTCCCTTTGGACTTTGTCCAAAGGACTTTTGTCCTTTGGACTTTGTCCAAAGGACGTTTCGTCATAAGTATGAATAGACCTTAAGACTTATTTTTTTAAGTAAAATGAAAAGAGTAAAAGTATAATATAAAAGTAATTAAAACAAAAAAAAACCGGTTTTCGGAGCTCCAGAGCTCCGTTTTAAAGTTTTTTTTTTTAAATTTTATGCATAAATTTTCTTTTCAATAGTTTTTTGGTCTACAAAGTGTTTTTAGCGTGTTAGCGGCTTAAAAACTTTCTTCTGTCTCTCGTTTTACAACAAGTCCATAGGGAATCTATTCGTTCTAATTACTTAAATTTTACTTAAATTAATTTAAGTATTTGCAGGAAAAAATCCGAGTAACTGTAAAAGTTATAATTAATTGAAATTTTAAAAGTCAAGTGAGAGTAAAAGTAGTAAAAGTAAGTGAAATTTAAAAGTCGAGTAAAAGTAAAAGTATTCCAAAATCCGTAAAAGTAACTTTTCACAACACTATTACTCTAAGTTATACAGTGATGTGCGGTTTTTTATTAATTACCGTGCTGGATGCCGGATATACTTACATGTTTAATAAAAAAATGAGCGGTTTAACTACGATATATTTATAAGAAGAAATTAAGGCGGAGCTCCTGGGGTTCCCCGAAGATTAAAAAAGTGAAAGCTTATTTGTAATCAGCTAAAGTTGTAAAAAAAATAAAGATTCAATTTAACCATACGTTCTAATTGTTTAAACAAAAAAAGAACAGCGCCACTTTACAAAATAATTACTTTTTTGTTAAAATTTTTTTTCATATCACATTGCTAACTCGTGATTTTGTCGCCTTGCAAGAAAGTCATTTGAAAACTAAGGCTCTCAGCTCCGAAATTCTCACGCTCTCCAACTCTGTCCTATATGTTTAAAATTTGCCTGCGTTGGATCGCTGGGTTAGGATTAATTTCTCCTTTTTATATATATAAGATAATTTAGCGTTCAAATTGACATTGCGATGCGATTTCATGTGCAAGATTATTAAGCACATTTGGAAAAAACGATTATTGTTTACAGATAAGTTATTTGAAAATTGCGATGATCTGTGCGGTGATTTTTTTTATTTTCAGGAGTTCTGTGATGCAATGCGGACAAAAAATTAATTTCCAAAAAGAGTAATGCAATGTTAATTTTTTAACGACTAAAAAAATGATAAACACGTTAAAAATACACGTTAAAATTCTAAGAACCCTCAAATGGCGGGTTATCCTCAGATGATTTGCGGCTATATGTTTTGTTCCAAGGGAATCAAAGTGGGAGGAACTAAAAATTAGAGATCTCAAAATTCATCGGCAGGAACGTCACTAATTATAGTCTACTGATATTTAGTAAAATGTAATATTTCTGATGGTGTCCAAATGTGTACAATGTTAATAATAAACCACTTGTTAAATTTAATACTTTATTATTTATAATATATTACTTTTATACTTTCATTGATGAGCTATATAACCACATAACATGCAAACTGAATTTGTGCATAATCGGGATCATCACAAAGATTTCACCGGGCATAAATTGACCCGGCCCGAATACAGCTCGATTTTAATACGACAAAATGACTCAAAACCGAAATTTTCAAAAAAACCTGCTTAATGATTTTAAGAAAAAAGTATTTGGCGACTTCATTTCAAAAATTCCTTTAGTATCTGTGTACGATGTACTTCTAAGTTAATAAACGCATACAAATTTATACAAGATTCTCAGCCTCCCTTGTATTTTAATTGCAGAGAGGGCTGCTTATTGTGGAAATATTTTGCAACTAAAATGTTTCAATCGTGAAAAATTTATTTTTATATTTTAAAAATTTCCTTTTTGAGGGCTCATAAAATCCAAGGCATTTGGAACCAGAAACTTTTAAATACATTAACGGTTGAAATTGATAGTAGTAAATTTTTCAATAAAGACTAAAGGCTGGCTCACACCGAAGTGACAATGAGTTCTGCGCTTGTTTACACTATTGTCATTTGTCACTGCGGTGTTAACGTCCTGTCACTTGTCACTCCTATATGAACTAGGTCTTAAGGCTAACGCTTATGTATCTGCCACCGGAGTGTCTAAATTCTTCACGTTGCCAGGTACCAAATACATACCAACGCCCTAAATCTTGGAGTTTTCCTTAATGCGCAGCATCCCTGCGCAAGTATTTTTCATAATGTTTAAAAAAAATTTAAAAGATTGAAGACTGTACATTATTTTACGACATCAATAAAATTTATTACCATACCCGCTTGTTTGAAGCACGAGTGACACTTTTCTTACATTTTTAACTCATTTTGCCGTCAATACAATAAAATAAAAGTTTTGGTAAAACTCAAAGTGGATACAATTTTGCGCTACAGAAAAAATATGGATGAAGAACTGATCTGAATTAAGGTGACTTATGAAAATATGCGAACACCACTAAAAATATTTTTCCCATTACAGTACAGGATTTTTAAACACTCGATATTTTTGAGAAACAATCAAAAAAATATAATGTAAAACTGATCATTTTTTAATTGCAGTTGGAGTGAATTTAACTACATTACAGTAAACCCGCACCCTTAGAAGAAACAATTTAGCTTACACGTTAACGGGAAATTTTTTAAAGGTTTTTTTATACTTTTGTAAGGCAAAACACCTTTGGTAATAAAAATCGTGCAATCGACGAAAGTCAAGTAAGAAATAATTTGCATACGGTTTGGTTCAGATGTGCGTTCGCAACTGTTGAAGCAATTAAATCTTTTTGTTGGAAAACCGCGTAAAAACTTCCGAACGTACAATTGTTGAAATAAACATCATACGGAACGACCAATCAGCTGCAAGTCAACCATGCTTATGCAAATTATTTTTTATGTGACTTTGTTCGATTAGAAAATATCTAAACTTCTAGTTACAGTTTTTTTAAGCTACAATATTTTTAAAACCATAGATACTTTTTTCACATGGTATTAGTACATTACATATGACACAAAAACACTTTTACTCAGTAGTAAACAAAAACAGCAGACTGAAATAATTTTTCAGACCGATTAGCAAAGAAATTAGAAAAAAATTATGAGGTGCTTAAAACCCTTATACGATGGACTTAAATAAAAAATCAAAAAATAAGATACAAGCCTAAAAGATAACATCAGGGTTTAAAATAAATAAACCCTGTTCGAATTTTAAACTAAACAGATTATAACCCGAAAAAATGTCTAGAATAATCTCTGTCAGTAAAAATTAAAAAAAAATTATTTAGACAAAAATAATCTTCAATGGAACTATGTTACTTTATAGAAAAATAAAAAAAAGGTATTAAATTTTTTATCCTATTTCTTCTAAATTCGGGTCCGGAGTTTTAGTTTTTTGTCCAAACAATTATTTTTAGCCTCTTCCCTCTATTTGCCTAATACATCCAGTTTTTGAAAACAGCATGCATTAAATTTTATTTTTATAATACTACGAAAATAGGATTTTATGAAGCTTCAGTCTACTTAGCCATAAATAACTAACAGTTTTTTATAATTAGTCAATAAAACAGTTTACAGGTAAACAAAAGTCAATATAAAATTATTATAAAACATTAATAAAACAAAACGTTTTTATTTTTAATAAAACGCCGAAAAAAAACTACATTCACGCGATATAAATCACGTGGTTTTTAAAAATTAAATCATTGAAATGACTTCCCAGCTTTTATTTACAGATTTATTCATTTTTAAATCAATTACCATTTACAGTTTTGGTGACAGCACATAAGATATTTATAGTGGTATACTTAGGGACACACCACAGTTCTCCAAAGACACTTTTATATATTTCTAAACATCATATGTCAACATTCCGTGCAAACAAAAATTCAATATACTCATCATAACTAATATACAAACAAAGAGATAGAAAGTAAAAGCTCCTATAAGGGTATAATTGAAGTTATAGTAGCATCCCAATTTACATTTGATTATAAAAATTGTAATGTGATATGATATCACATTACAATCTTTCATGCAGTTAGAGCGCCAATACATAGGACCACAAATTGCTTTTAAAATAAAACAAAATCACAAAGCTAAAATTGATTCGATCTGTAAGCAATAGATAAATATGACACTTGCTTTTATTTGCTGTAGGAAGTTTTTGTTGTGTAAAAATAGTGAAAATAAATTGAATAAATCTTAGCATCGCGCAGACGAAAGCGGTGAATGATGCAAAAAGTTTGGGGGTGATAGCTGTTTCGTTTAGATGATAGACCATACAAATTCGGCGGCCAAAAATTCTTTTATTTAGCACGAATTTAAGGTACTCTTTTCTGTGGGTCAAACTTTTTGTGGTTAACAAAGACATTCATAAGTGTAAAGGCTGTTCCTAACAAGAAAAAAAACACAAAAATGGTTTTGGGGTTGTATTTTAAAAATGGCCTACTTTTTAAAAATGTCTTACTTATTTTAGAATTTGAACGGGTCGTGTTCGTAAGCTGCCCCTGGTTTGCTGGTGGATATTTGTCCCGGGTCAGGCCGGGTCGGATGAAGTCACTATTTTACTGCAACAGGTACGTCATGGTTTTCACACAAAAATATTATTTAATAGATACATTTACAAAATGTATATTAATGCACATTATATTTAAAGAAGTATTGTACGTATCTATATAGAACTATAAATAACAAAAGTTTGCTAAAAAAAATGTATAAATCTCTTAACACACAGAAGAAAATTTTTTATTGATAAAATTCTAATAACAATAATGAAAGCAAAATCTAAAAGCTTCAAATTTATCTAAGATGTTTTTTCGTTTGTATAATTTATGATAATGAAAATTGCAGTATCATTTATCTAATTTTTAAAGATAAATCAAGTGCTTTCATTGTTATGTTTTACATAATGAAATTTCGCTCTGTATTCAAATAAACGTTATGGCCAAAATTAATCCCTATTTTAATACTATAATTGCATATCTTTCTTTATATATATTTGCTCTTCAGAAATTATACAGTAAATGAGGATCTATAAATATATTAAGCATTTTGAATAACAACAAAAATTTGTCCTAAAAATTAGATAATAATCTGCTGCATAATGTAAAACAACGTAAAATTATTTATTATTACTAATTATAAAAGATTGCCGTTCAGCTGCTCATCCTAATGAACTTCTACAACAAAAAACTAGGTAAGAAAAATAAAATACTACCAATTTTTCTCCTTTTTTGGTTAAATTTAACCTTAAAATATTTCTGATGAAAATGTTTACCACGATAATCTGGGATAAAAATTTCCTGACATAAATGCAACTGCAATGAAACTATAGTTTTTGCACAAAAATTATGCGCACTAAAAAATTGTTTAAAATAAATTTATTTCGCAAACAAAATCAACTAGTCAATAGAAATTGAACCAGACAAATCGCGTTACGATGATTTTTAAATTTAAAGTTCTTAAATTTCGAGAAAAAAATCAATCGCATTGAAACAGATGTTGAGCCAGTCTTTGAGCTATTCTACTAACAAAATTGAAAAACCACCAAAAATAGTCGAACGCAAAAAATACAAACGCTGACATGTTTAAAAGCATCCCTTCAAAATGCAATATTTAATATTTTAAATTATATACTTTATTATATAAAATTAAATGAGTATGTTTTGCCAAGTTAAACATTATACGTGTACTGTTTTACTTTATACAACTTTTCACAATAAAACGAAAGCCACCTGCTGTAATTTACCAGTAATACCATCCCCGAAAATGACTTACCAACACAATTTTATCTCTTTTAATACAATGTAGTAAAACACGTCCGTTACATCATTTCATTCTGTAAATTTTTAACAAATGACGCCTGCGTGACGATAGTTTACAAGTTTTAAAATTTCAAAATCTTACTTTGCAAACTAATCATTTCAAATATGCATATTAATTATTTCGAATACCGAAACCTATTCATTTCAAACACTTTATAGTCGCCAACGGTCTTTCAAGATGTAACGTACGCTATACACTTATTTCCTTTTTCGTCATTGCTAGGGCAAAATGAGTCACACAGTCGGCATAGAATTAACGCCCCTGTCATTCATTTTAAAGGACATATTGTCGTTACTACGGCAAAATGAGCCACAGTTCGTATAAAATGTGTGTGCCTGTGACTCATTTTAAATTAAAAACAGGACCCTATTAACTACAGAATGAGTCACAGTCACGTGTATTTTATAATGACAGTGGCTCATTTTGCCGTAGTAACGACGATATTGTTGTTACCATGGCACAAAAATACGTCAAAATACCTGAATATGTCGGAATAGTCACAAAAAATTACTTCTGACCTATTTTCTTTTTTACAAACTCAAAAAAACCCCAAATGTAAAATAAGTTACAGTGACGCTAATTTTATCCCGATTCTTTCACTCATTCTTTCGTATGAAATACCACATTATTAATATTATCTGACCCAATCTGCCATAGCGACAAAAATTCAATCCAAAAGCTCTCGAAACAAAAAAAAAATCAATATTCCCGCATTTTCCGAAGACCGGCTTCCCATCTTCCCACTTTCTGCCTCCACTCATGGCTTACCGGGGGGACTGTCCGGGAAGTGCTGCCTCTTTCCCTCCCCGCTGGGGTGTCGTATCGTCACCCTTACGTTGCATTGTAGGCTGTTCTCCCGTGACTTGCTGGCGGGAGGAGCCAGGGCGAACGCTGATTGGTCCCCGCCGAGGGTGAAAGTGGGCGTGAATTCGCTCAGTCCGCCGTCTTCTATTTTCGGGGTCGTGGGGTCCTGGAAGGAGGAGGGGCTCTCCAGATTTAGCTCGATGTCCTGGCCGTGCTGCGCGGCTTGATCGGCCGCATCTTCGTCGGCAGCGGTCAGCTCCGACAGGCGCTGGGCCAGCGCCTCGCTAAAATTCTGTCGGTACCCGGGGCTGATCTGATCCATCAGGGAGTACACTGAGTCGAAATACTACGAATTGGAATTTTGCGTCAACGTGCGCTCGCATTTTTTCAAATGACAGCGATTAGGCTCTTAACACTTTCCGTCAGCTTCAGCGTCAAAAAGAGCGTGTTTTTAAAAGACGCGCCTTACTTTCATATAGCAATTTGCTGGTCAAAAACACTAAAAAAACACACAAAAACACTATTGCCGTAATTGTAAAGTTTACCGACGCGATTTTGACGATTACCAAAGGGAAAGAAAAAGTCCTTACGGTTGGAGAAAAATTTACTAAAACCAAGTCGGATCTCTTACATCTTATGATTGTTACCTTTATCTCGACACGGAAAGTTTCCAAAAATAAAAGTCTATAAAGTAACTCAATTAAATAATTTCCATATAAAACAAAATTTTTGTTCGCTATAATAAAAATGTTAGATAATTACATAATCACTCAAAAGGCATTTCTTTTAGGTGTACGAAAACAGCGCTTCTGTAACCCTGACTCTATACAATAAAATTAACATTAGTCCTCCAGATGTCAAAATAACTTGAAATACTTAGTACGTAGCATTTCCATCTGATTATAATTTTTATTAGACTAATTTGTTTCCAATGTAACCCTAAATCGACACCTCTCCTACAAGCCAAAACAACCCAACCCAGTATGCAAGCGTTCGTTGACATAATAATAACCTTGGTGTGCAGGTCCAAATATCGAATATCCCCGTTCATACAGTCATGGCGTAAGCTTGTGACACGCCAACCGCTGGCTGTCAGTTCCAGACAGAAGGTACGGTCCTTTTTTAGGTAGTATTGTGATAATTAGATAGAATTACAACTGTAATTATAGTCAATAAATTAATTTTACTGTAAAATCACTAGCTCATTTAAATAGTTAACCCTAAACGTAAACTCAATTTTTAAAAATTGAGTTTACGTCAGGATTTTAAGGACTCTAAAATGTCATATAGTATTCTTGATCATATCATATAGGTTTTGTTCTGTGGGAATGGTTCTGGGAGGAGCTACTGGAATCACTTTTAGCCAATTAGTGCTTGGGAAAATCATTTTTAGCCAATTATTCTAAAATGGATAAAAGATCTCCTTCTTTTTGATAAGCACTATAGTCGGCTCGCTCAAATTTTTTTTCTAATGCTTTGAATGCGCGCGGTTTTCGCGATTTTTCGCGAATTTTTTCCACGCTAATACACTGTCCGAATTATTTATTTTTGTTTTGCTAGCTGCTCGAAGTGTGTACGATATTGATCATATTGTTATATATTAAATATCCGCCAATTTTTATTCCTTACTTTTGACCTTACAATTTTTTTTGGGGGTTGACCCCCCGGGGGCTAGGGGGGCCAAACACGAATGCCGAAATTTTTTTTTAAAAGTTTTTTCAAAACTATCAAAAATGTTAAATTTATCACATATGACGAATTTTGATATATCGTTTGTGTAAAAAAACCTAATATTAAGCTTACAATGAGCTGTCAAAATGACGGATTTAAAATTTGGAAAGATTCCAAGCCCGTATGCTGGCAGCAGCAAACCTTTCAATTAAAAAGTTTTACAAGAATAATAAACTTTAACCTCCGTTATGGATAAATAACATATCAAAGTTCGAGTTTTGTCGCCAGTTCGCATCATTTTTGTATAGACTATAGTTGGCCAAAAGTGATTCTATAACGTTATAACTTTGTAAAGAATATTAACACTATAAACAATTTTCGTTTAAATAGGAGGGTTTTGGCTATCGTTTTAGACAAAATTACAAATTTTCAAATATTAAACGCAATTTAATAAGTTATGTTCCTAACCTCCAATATCATGCTCCGGAGCTCTGACCATCTAAAACGTAGGGAGTTCCGGAGCTTTGCCTTTAAAATGACCAATTTTAAGCTTATTAAAGCTTGAAATATTTTTTAAATTATTATATTTGTATTTTTAGCGTTTTAAATAAGTTTTGAAAAAAAATCAAATTTACAAAAATTTGATCTTTATTTTATTTGGCCAATAAGAAATGCAATCAAGAAAATCTATAGATCTATGAATTATTAAGAAACGAATTAGTCGTAAAAAACGCATAAACATTGGAGTGATTCAAAACAACTTAAAAATAAAGTTTATTGTAATGTGTTGCAATAGCAAACTTGTCAAGGTAATAAAAAATATAGAATAAGTCCTCTCCAATATGTTTAATTAGAAAATTACGCCTTATAACGTTATTAAAAACCAAAGCCCCGTCAAAGGCTCTAAAGTCCTTTTTTCCGGCTCTTTGGTCCTAAAAAATCAGGCTCCTAAGTCCAACTCTCTGAACTCTTGGCTCTTTTGTGTTTTTCATAATTATCTCCTATTTGGCTCTTTGATCCTATTCGTTCGCGTAACTTTGCTCTTAGGTCCCTTTTTTTCCGGCTCTTTAGTACCTAGCTCTAACGTCCCATGGCTCTTCTGGCCCGTTACCAAAATTATGACGCAATTTTTTACCTATGATGACGCCATCATCGCGAAATTTTTGCAGTTTTTAGCCTATTTCAATGTATTTTAAGCCATTTTAGATACATATTTTTACCTTCTTTTCGCTTTTTTTGTCCTTTTTTTCCCTTTCCCTTCGTTTTTTTTCTCTTTTTTTTTCTCCTGTTTTTCTCTTTTTTTCTTTCTCCTGCTTGCCCCCCGTTTTATTGCCACCCGTTTTTGAATACTTAAAGAGAAACGCGATAAATTTTGCCAAATAGTTTTTGTAAACTATCTTTTAAAACTAAAAACAATAAAAATAGCCTTTACAATGCGAATAGAGTAACTTAGGATTAAATAAACTTGAAATCGGTCATTTAAAGATTATATTGCTTTAAATGATCGCAGCTTTGGAGCATAATATTCTAGATTTAAGGAAATTATCAGTAAGTGTGCAGTTAACAATTTAAGTAACTATATAGTTAAATCACGTACTTAAAGCTAAAGTCTTCCAGGCTGAAATTAAGGGCGTATCCGCTCTCCGCAAGGAAGAAATAAACAATAAACCCGTGAGCGAGAAAAATTAAAAAAAAGTTTTCAGCGGTTATGTAACCAATTATTATTTAGTTGCGTCATGTGTTTCTCTGCACGTGATATTTGCTCAAAGAACGAGTGGTTACTTTACCACTCATCTATTTTCACCCTGATAGAATTTATCTTTAGTTTACTTACTTAAATAGTTTACTTAATATAAGTAACTACTTAACTAAATAGTTTAAATCCAGTTACATACCTACTTGAATATTTCATAAAAACTTTTGGATTTGAATTTTTGGAAATCGACATCTTATAACGAACAAGAAAACCGTTAATAAGTTATTCATTGAAAACATTGTACAACGCTTCGATTCCATTAAAGAATCATCATCAGTAAGCAAAAAAATTATGATGTTGCTTGATGATGATTGTTTGCTACGATCGAAACGTTGCAATATGTTTTCAACTAATATATTATCGCCGCTTTTCTTGTTCACTTTAATACTTAACCCCCTAAGCACTTAAAGTGTTTATTTTAAATTCCTTATCGCTATCACACAACACTACCTCCAGCGTGGTGACATTGACGAAAATCAGCTCGGCGGTCCTGGGCAGCATATCGCTTACTAGAATCGACCGCACTGCGAAATTCAGTTCGTGTACCGCGGCCACGGCTTCCAGTTCCAGGGTGTTGTTGGCGCCACCTCCTGGGCTCATGTTGGAGCTGCGGCGGCTCCCGCCTTGGCTGCTCCCGCCCCCGATCCCCTTGTTGATCACCGGGGAAATCAGACCTGACGACCGCTCGGTAGTGACGGAACCCATTTATTGCGTGCGGTCGGTAGCCTTTTTTCGATGTTAGGCTAAAGGTAATCCGGTGTAAGAACCTTTTTATAACCGGCTATCTTGACGATCTTGCCACATTCTGGAACGGCTGTACTTGTGTGTGCGGTAGGCAGCCTTGTAAAGCTTAAGGTATGCGGTTTAAGAACCTTTTATAAGCAATTTGCTCGACGATCTTGCCCCATTTTGAAACCGGCGTATGTATGCGGTCGAGTCCTATTGTAAAAGGCTTGAGGTATGAAGTTTAAAACCCTTTTACAGGCGATTAGCTTGACGATATTGCTCTAATAGAAGAACCTTCAGCGTTTACCATCTCATTTTTTCTTGCGGCAGTTTTGGACTAAAAAAATGGGTGCACCTTCATTGCATTTACCACCCGTCTTCAATGATGAAGAAAACTCTCAGACCTTTTGTTGCACTCAGCTGGAAATAAAAATCTGTTCAAAAATGATTGAGATTTTAAAAAAAACTTTCAGGTTAGCATATCTCGCTCACGCACGGTACGCTTGATTTATAAGATGTTTGTATCAAAAGCTAGCCTTGAAAAATGCTCTAAGAATAGAGCAGAAAAAGAGGCGATTTTTTCCCGGGCATATATAGACAGAAAAGATGTGGACTGGGGGATGCCCCCCAGACCCCTCGGCGCTTGGCGGCGCAGAATGCGGCGCTTCGCGCCGCATTAATAACCCATTGTCAGTTTTTTAGAATCTGGCCCTCTCCTTTCAAAAATCCTGGCACAGGCCCTGTGAGCGTTAGAATAATAGTAATAAGTAAAAGAAGATGAACATGAATTACAAAATTTTCGCAACGTTCTCTATTGTGTTTGGCGCGGTGCTATGGGGCTAAATCGCCGCGTGGCGTCACCGCGCCACCGATGCTTATTATCATTTTTTAAATAAAAGTTTGAATTAATTTTTTCATCAATAACGCAAGAATTAAAAAAAGTACTTTCTTGTTTTTGAAATTTCCCGCGCGGTTGAAGTAGATGGCGCTGGGAACTGGTGCGGTTTCTGCCACCAATTAGAAATCGAGCTCGGTCTTCTACAGTTATGGCCCAGTTTCTACGAAGGGCTGTCCGTTGTCTGCTCTGTACAATCCTTATTGTTGCCAAAAGGCTGTTATTGTGCGGTTGGGAGTTTTTATTTATTCCTTTTTTCAATTTTTTATTTTGATCAATAAATCAATAAAAAGGACCTAAATGAAAAAAGTGCTTCCTAAGAAAGTTGCGTAATTCTTTTTTCTTTCTATTGAGCCCATGTTTATTTTTTAGCAATCAGTAACGAAAGAGGAATATCGATTTTAAGGATTGAGCGTTGGAATAATAATAATAAGAAGAAGATGGTTCTGAAATTTAAAATTTACCCACGTTCTCTAATAATGGTTGGCGCGACGCAGCGGGGCTAAATCGCCCCGTGGCGCTACCGCGCCACCTAATATTAATCTTTAAAGAATAATAAAACTTTTGTGAAGGACAACCGAACGTACCGTTAGTGAAATATGTTCACCTAAAAGTTTTTTCCAGTCTTAATATTTTTTGAACAAACTTAAGAAGCCTTAAGAAAGATAACAGTCAAAAAACAGAGTAAATCGACAATGTGAGAAAAATAATTTTATAAAAAAACTACAATTTTAAAGGTTTTTTTGGTAATATTCACAGCGTTCTGAGGAAAAATTTATTGTACTTTCGTATTTTGCTTTTGTTTTTGGTTGAAACCTGCATTTTAAAAATGAAAAGCGACCTTTGACCTTTTTTTAAAATTTTTTCGCGTTTTGCTTGATTTTACACTAGAAATTTAAAAAATGTGAAAACACTTCTTTTGATAGATAATATATAAGTGTTTAAAAAAACTAAAAAAAGATAATAAAAGTCAAAAAGCTACGTAAAACACGTTAAGTAATTAGCTTTCGTATAACCAATTTCGAAAGAAAATTTTTGGTAAAAAAACGCTTGATTTAAAGCCATACCTTAAAGTAGCTTAATATTAGGTCGTTCAAAAATTGAGCAAGTTTTGGCTGTTTTATGTATTTTCCAAGCTTAAGTCAAAATCAAGACTTTTTTATCAATGAAATACACTAAATACTAAAATATACCTACCGCACTGTTTTACGAAATTTTATCACACGAAATTAAAAATCAAAGGGAATTACGACAAAAACTAAGCTCCAACTTAGGGAATTTTGGTTTTCCAAAATTAAAACAAATAATTAAATCGCTACGCCAACTAGGCGAATAAATTTGGTCCAAAATGGAGCAAACAATTTTTTATAAATAGGTTTTAAACCACCAACATTTACCGGATCGCACCTTTAAATATGCATAATGCACAGGAAACGCAAGTTTTAACTTAGACGACGCGTACCAGCCGCGCTAAAGTTAAAATTATTTTAAAACTGCGCTGAGTTGAAAACAGCATTTGGTTTAGCGCGCACAACTATTTTAAAATCTTAGAACCAAACAGATGTAAGAGTCTATAAAAAGTAATCAATTTTCGTTGAAATTTCCAAATGAAATTATGACAGTTTCGTTAAGACGGTGAAAAAAGTTTTTAGGTACCTATTTGTTATCAGTGCGTTCTTTACTGCCAATAAAAATGGTCTCTTTTAACTGCTTTTTGAAATATGTTTTAAATAAAAATTCCAGGCATATAAATAATTTTTTTAATTATTGAATCTGTTAAAAACCGTTCTTCTTTTTATAAACCTAATTATAAAAACTCAAATTTAAAATATTTTTTGTTTTACAATTTTTTGGTTATTACTATTGCTTTTAGTAAATTTAATATTTTTATTATTTGTAAATGGTAATGAATTTTTTAACAAATTTGTAAAATTTGGCAAAACTTACGAAAGAAAATAAGAAAAAATAAAAGACAAAAAGTTAAGTGTAAAGTTTTAATACAATATTTATGGTGACGTGTTTATTATATTTTTGCTGCCTTTTGGATAATTTCGGCGATATTGGGTGGGCAATTGGCCGTTTAGACAGCTTCTACTTTGAACTGAGAAGTAAAAAAAGCGCTTTTACCCTGTCTTGAAGTCAATAGTTCAAAAAAATATAAAAGCGTTTGAATTTTACAAAACGCTGCGCATGTTTCGAGCTAGGCTTATAGAAGCTACATTTATCGTCTATTACACTAAAATAAAGAAATATTTTTTGTTATTTTTATCCTCCCAATAATACTCCAAGACATTATGCTACTGGGCCGACTCCTGACGAGTTACGACTCTTGTCTCTGCTTTGTTTGCCCCGAAAAATTTGTGTTTTTTTATATCTTTTGATTCTGCGTTGGTGGATTTTATTTCCTAGTCTTTACAGTCCCGGCTTCAAAAAATCGCATTTTTGCGTGGTGGATTTAGCTAAGTCGACTGAGCTTCGGTTTATTTACACAGAAATTGAGCAGCCTTTCGCGACAAAAAGCCAACTCATACAGCGCGAAAAATTACACGTCAGCCAAACCAATTACAACACAACATCGTTTGTTGTAGCAGCTTTTCAGAAAAACAGAAGTCGTTTGTGATTAAAAATGTGTGTATGTATATGTATATGAAATAGCTATAGCTATTAACGGGAACTCAAGCAAACTTATGTTTTGTTTTTAAAATAAGCTAAACATTTGATTATTGAAAACGCTAAATGTACGGACGAAAAATAAAAATGAAATAATAAAAAGTCTTAGAAGGTGCCTGAAGATGTTTAGTTTACACAGTTTGTAAGTTACTAAAAAACATA
Organism: Microlaimidae sp. YZB2_3; assembly: GCA_030248175.1. NCBI lineage: Eukaryota > Metazoa > Nematoda > Chromadorea > Desmodorida > Microlaimidae > Microlaimidae sp. YZB2_3. Next base: position 10,038 of record JASAMX010029828.1, on the reverse strand, counting down.
TACAAAAATATTAGAAAATTATTAAGACAAAAAAATCTATTAGATCGTATGCTGTATTTGATAATTGAATTACACCGCCCTAAGTTACATACTAATTTCATTTCGCAACTTATAATATTTCAACAAGAAAAATAACCAGAAATTCAAGACAATCAAACCTTCTTAGGTATAAACAACTAAATTCGCTTATCAGTAAAACAGCAAAAATAGAATCTAGGATTGATAAGAATTGCAATCCAATAAAACAAGCATTTTATCAGTAGATTAAGACTGACAAAGTTCAAGGTTCCGTCACTACCTGAAGACCCTCGCGGCATTATCATCATGGGGGTCCCGGCCCAACTGAAAGCTTGCTGAATCGCGAACGGACTGTTGTCACGATTCAATTGGCTCCGACCCAATTGATAAGGGACCTCTTGGGAAATGGACCGGGGAATTCCGACGATGTCTCGCTCTGACGGTGTTTGAGAACCTAGAAATCAATTTAATCATTAAATCATTTTTTTTAAATTTTATTTTATATATAGTGATGTTCCCTGGAGCTTCGACCTCCGGAGCTACGCCCTATTTTTGTACTAACTTCATGAATAATTAAAGAGTGATGTCAAGGATTATTATTTCAAATTTTTTTTTGTAAACTAATTTTTTTCAAAACTTATTTAAAACACTAGAAATAGTCTTAAAAATGCAGATAATTTAACATAAAATGCATTTCAAATGCATGCTTAAATAAGCTTAAAATCGCTCATTTAAGAGGCGGAGCTCCGGAGCCTTTCGCTTTAAATGGACGAAACTCCGGAGCATGATATAGGAGAGTAGGAACATCACTAATATATACATGCTTATACAGACCTGTGCACGCTCTGGAAATGCCCCCCGCTTTATTAAAGGATTTGCCCCCCCCGCCCCGCCAAAAAATGAAAAAGTACCCTAAAATTATGACGCCGTTTTTGACCTATGATGACGCCATCATCACAAATTTTTTGCAGTTTTACCATATTTCAATGTATTTTAAGCCATTTTAGACCTGTTTTTACCTTATTTTCGCTTTTTTTTGTCCCTTTTTTCCCCTTTCCCTTCTTTTCTTCTCCTTCTTTTTTCTTTTTTTTTCTTTCTCCCTTGCATGCCCACCCCCGTTTTATTGCCCCCCTCCGTTTCAAAAAAGTTGCCCCTCGTGCCCCCCGTTTTGGAATAGCCCCCCAATAAAACCCCCAGGGGGGCAGTGCACAGGTCTGCTTATAAAGAACTTGCTATTAAATCGATCGGGGAGTTAAACCGCTGACATGCTTAAACGACGACTGACAACTGAAAATCAATCATTAATTAATAAATCGATTCATGGTTTCTTATAAATTTTAAATATCTATTTTATATAGCCTATATATTTATGTTAGGAAGCTACTTTTACTATAAATAGTGCCAAAATATATAAATACACTCTGGAATATTAGGACTAAATTATATTCCCATCTCTGGATACGATTCCGCTAAAAGATTGCTTACGATATGCATTAGCTTGCGAAATGTATTAATGAATTTCGTTTTTGCGTTATTAAAACAAAACTTTTTTGTTTAAATGCTTACAAATTAGCAATTTTGCCTTTGTTCAAGAATTCCGTAAGCGTTTTTTTTTTTTGGTAGTCCAATTCCATCTTTAATTTTTTATTTTCTTTCTAAATATTATACCAAAAATTCGTCATTTTCAATTTAAAAAAAAATCAGCCTTATTTAAATAGCATTAAATGCTATTTAAATTTATTTAAAAATTTTTTGAAACAGCATTCTTGAAATTATTTTATAAAAATAGCATTCTAGAAAAAATTTTTAAGTGAGCATATCTCGCTAACGGCTAAAGTTGATTTATACAAAAGTTTTACGTGTATATGACACACAAAATTATAATTATAGTTTGAATTTATCCTACACTTAGCAAGATATGCTTACCAGAAAGTTTTTCTAGTCTTAATCTTTTTTTGAACAGACTTTGGTTTTGTTGTATTTGTATCGATGTCATAGTTTCCAATTTTTTTACCTTTCGATACGCTCAGCGTTAATATTCTGTCTTACAGATTTCCTTTAATTAATCAGTTAGAAAAATTTTAATTCTTTCGGGGATAAAATTCCCATAAGAATTCGAAAAATTTCTTTCGCGATATTAATATGTTTTGTTTCAGTTGTGATTTGTCCAATCTTAAGCGTGATTATGTCATTGCAAAAAAACTACCAAAATAGATTTTTTTTAAACAATAAAACAAGTCGAATTCAAATTTTAGCTGCTTAGCAAGAAAGCAACAAAAACAGGAAGTCGTGATTTTTTTTCTTTTTAAAACAAGATTTGAGTCAGACTATTTCAATACATGGATTATTTAATAAAACTCCACATTAATGTAATTTAATGAATGTGCGAAAACTAATCGCTGAAAAAAAACGTGTATATAAAATTCAATTTGAAACACGGATTTGTGCTTTTCCAGCACGATAATTAATTAATTAGAATGATGACAATGACGATGATGCCTCTGCTGCACCCCCTAGAACCATTTGCACTCTTATCGGGTGCATTGCACAATGCCACCAGTGCCAAAAAGAAAGGAAAAAAAACCCTAATACATCACCAACAAAACATAATTATAATATAAGACCCTAAAAATATTATTGAATAAATTGGACTTTTTAATTACCCCTGTTACTTTGAATATCGCAAAATACAAGTTAAAGCAAGCTGGGTTTAAGGGTTAAAAAAAAATTCACGATTTTATTTTAAAGTTAAAATAAAGCACAGTAATATTTTCTGATTTTCAAAAAATGCATTAGTTTACATTTATATAATCTTTTAAAATTTTATAATCTTTAGAAAATAGCCTATAAAATTCAAACAAAATCAGAAGTACTTGTTAACTGGAAAAAAAATTAACCAAATTTTCCAAACCAAAAAGTACCACTTTAACGTAAAATTTTGATTATTTAAGGATATTTTACTGGTTTGTTTATGTCAGATCTTATATCATAATAGAAGTTTCATAGAAGAATAAATACAAATCAATAATAAAATCGTAATGTTACCGTCTTTTCTGGGAGTAGCGAAGGCGGAGTTGCTCACAATTTCTTGATAAAGTTGAAGTGCTGAGTTCCAACGCTGATTTCTGAAACACAACAAATCCCTTTATTTATTAATTTTTTTAAAAGTTTTATAATATTCAAATAATTATTATCGAACGATATCGAAGCAACACTTATAAAAAATTGCATTGCACACAAAAGAAATCAACCAAAATAAGTCCAGGACTCTATAAGGACTTTGCCTTGTCTAAAGTTCTTTTGTCGCTTAGTAAAGTTTATAAGCGGCGAAAAGCAACAGCAGTGCTACACAATATAACGCTGCATACTAAAATCGATATTTATCATTACTCAATGTAGATGCATAACAAACAAAAAAAATCATAGTCCAGGGAATATTTTACAAAAAAAGCATCAAAAACCCTTTTCGCTTCGCTTATAATGTCAAAATATAAGGAAAAGTATATAAAAAAAATTGTTTTGAAAACTTTAAAACAGGATATTGCTAGATTTCTGCAGTTGATAGGTAATATGTTAAATATTTTTATTTTTACTTGTTCAATACTAAAAAAAATTTTAAAAAATGTCTTCAAAATGACTTTTAAGTATTTTGAAACTAAAATTTTAGGATCAAAATATTTTAAACAATTTAAATGTTAAAAACTAAATTCAAAAGTGCCTTTTGACTAAATTTAACGTTTTTATGTATTTTAAAAAACTATGTGGGTAAAATTCACTCCAGAAAAAGACTTATATGGATTGCGTTCCTTAAATTTTAACCGCCCCCAAGGGCGTAGCCAGGGCCATGGGGGGTTGTACGGGTGGCAACCCCCCCCCTCTTTTGGGCTGGCGGAGGTAAAAATTTGGGGGTCCCCTTTTATCGCACGATTTTTATTGTTATACCTTTTTAAACGGGAAATTTTTCAAGTTTAACTTAAAAAAACAATGCAAATAACAACAAAAAGAATCACTTAGCGCGAAACGCAAAAAATTTTACCCTTTTTTAATGTCTTTTTTACGGTATTTTTAAAAATTTGAAGTACAACCCCCTACAACCCCCCCCCCTTTTGAAAAATTTGTATGGAGTACAACCCCCCCCCTTTCCGAAATCCTGCCTACGCCCCTGACCGCCCCCCCCCCTAAATCCGGGTTTAACCCTCTCCACTTCCGGATTAACTTGCTCATGCATGCACGCCGTCCGTCACCACCATGAAGTTTTATAAATCCTTGAGCGATTGGCTTTCGGACTGAAATTTTTTAGATCAGGGTGTATGAAACACCAGAAAAATGTTAATAAACAGCATAGATAAGGGGGTCCGAAATTTCGAGGCTAGGGGGGTGCGTGGACCGCACTCTACCCCCATACATGGGCAAGTTGGTCAGGCGTGGGGGGGGTTAAACAAACCCCAAAGGGTTAAAATCCGAGAAACGCAAAATACCCATATCGTTTTTTATGGAGTGCATTTTACCCATATTGTTTTTCGATTTTAAAGAAAAAATAGTTTAAAAAACGCTAATTTTAGGTCAAAAAACCCTTTTTATTGCATTTTTGAACTTTTTATTGTTTAAAACATTCATTTTGACCTCAAAACCTAAGTTTGGAAGCAGTTACAAGTCATTTTAAAGACATTTTTTTCTTCATTTTTCAAAATTGGGGGGGGGTTAACCTTTTCTAACCCCCCTATTTCTGTGAGGGGGGAGTTAAACCCTCCTCAGAATTTGGGGGGAAGTTAACCCCCCCGTGCTCATGTATGCCTACCCCCCCCCCCCCTATGCTCATGTCTAATAAACAGAGTTGTTAAAAAACGTTGCAGCTACGGAGGCCTTGAAAAACTAATAGTGCATCTTATGACCCATGGGATATAGGTTAATAGGTTAGATTCAGCTTTTGACTGAAAATTTTTACCACGCACTCAAACTGGCAAATTAGCCATAGTTGCACTTGCACTAGTTTTTTAAAGCCCCTGTCAACTGAAACGTTTTTTTAACAACTGTGTTTGTTAATGTTTTGCTGGTGGCATTGGCATATTATGGCAAATGGCATATACCTTGAACTTAGAGTCAACCATAAATGCAATCACTCAAGAGTCCGTCGTTAGGTAACCTCTCTCTGGTTAGGGGCATAGGTGTTTTTGGTCGGCTCCGCTAGGGGGGTTCACCCCCGGGTGGAAGGCCAAATTTTTAGGGGGAGGGGGTGTCCATGGGGGTCCGGAATCGGGAACCCCCTGGCTTTTTAGGGGGGGTCAACCCCGGGTGCGAGATTTTTAATTTAGGGGGGTCAGGGGGTCCAATTTTTTAACAAAATTTTTTTAACTCAATAATTTAACTGTTTTTAGGTCTAATATTGAAATTTATGTACTAAAACAGCCTATTTAGGCCTAAAAAGTGTATTTAAACACTGTTTTTAACTAAAAAACCGTGTTTTTGACAGTAAATAAAAAAATATACTTCCAAATTGGTCGGGAGGAGAGGTAGGTGGTCAGCCTCGCTAGGGGGGGTCGGGTCAGGCCGAACAGCTCTCGAGCTTTGGGGGGGGGAGGGGGGGGGGCCCTGGATTTTTTCTAGGGGGGGTCCAAAATTTTGGCTCTAGGGGGGGGGGTGAACCCCTCCCCAAAAACACCTATGGTTGGGGGAGGGAGGGTAAATGTACCCAGTCAAAAGATGAATCTAACCAATAATTTCACGAATATACTGTTGTTTAGCTAAACGATTCAAGTTTCTAAGAAAACGTAAAAAAAAAACAAATCAATTTTAAGTAAAAAATTTTTGTAAATAAATTTTCTTAAACAATGTTTGCCTGGAATAAAATATTTTTTTTATTTTTAAAATAAATCTGAATAAAACAGGTGCTACCGAATTATTTGTTTTAAATATTTTTTAATAATAAATCGTTTTAACACAATAAAAAACTTTAAATTCAGCAGACAAAAAAGACTTTAGCAAAATTAAAACAACGATTTTTCCGCAAAGGTACTAGCACAAAATAATTCTTTAATCCGTCAAACACATTCAGGAAGCGTAAAATCTTCTCATTAATTTATAATGCTTGAGAGGCAATATTCCATTAAGCATCGACCTTGCAGTTTTTAGTCAATAATATACAGTTTTTTGCAACATAGAACTTCAAAAAAGAGTAATTAAATTGTATTCAGCAAAAGCAAAACCTGGAAAAAAGCAGAAGAAAACCCTGCTAATTAAATTGTATTCAGCAGAAGTAAAACCTGCAAAACCTGGGATAATTTATAGCAAAAAATTGTGTTAAGCATTGCATAAAACGAATGAATCAGATCAAAAACAAAACAAACTTCAATTTAATGCTTAAATCAAAACAGACCTTTGAACCTATACTGGGGTGAAAACATAGCTGGGAAAGGAGGTAGTAGGGTTGGGGAGTTATATCCACTCAAAAATCCTAAAAGTGCCGATACCCCCCTCTAAAAATTTAAGAGTAGTCCAGAAATACCCATTCTAAAATTTTTGAAGTACCAGTAGTAAAAACGCTGAAAATGGAATATTTGAGGAGAGATAGGTAAGGTACCACAAAAATTTTTTTGCGAGTGCCTATCTACAACCAGATGGGGGTCGGGTATACCCCCAAAATTCTGGAAGCTGGCCTTCTATGGATGAAAATAAAATTATTACAAAAAGAAAAAAACTCAAAAAATTGGTTTTAAGATTCTATAAAAAAAAATTAAAATAGTTATAGATTTAAAAGGCATCATCTAATAAAAAACCTAAAAGATACCTTTCAATAAAAATTAGAAACCCATAAAAATTTATATTACGACTGACCAGTAGAATATTTCTCCTTCCGTTCCTCAATATCATTCATTAAAGCTCCGGCTATTGCTCACCCAAAAAATAAGTAGTCAGAAGCATATAATCTTGAAATATGTGCCCTTTTTTTTTTTTGTGTTGAGTTTTTGGTTGGTTTTTTGGATTGGGGATTTTAGTGTTTTGTTGTTTGGTATAGATTGTTTGTTATTGGGGTGGTTTTTTTTGTGGGGTGGTCGGGGGTGGCGCGTGTTGTATTCTCGTGGAGTATGCTAGAATATATAGGTGGGTTGTTGGTTGGGTGGGATTGGTTATTCTGTTTGGGTTTTATTCAGTTTATATATTGATGTTTTTGTGTTTTTGTGCTTTTTTTTGGGGTAGGAGATTTTTATATAGGGGGGTATATATAAGGGGGGGTTTCTATTTTTGGGGGGGGATTGGGGTTTGTGGTGTGTGTGCTGTATTTGTGAAATAGATTATTGGCTATAGTGAGTTTGGGGGGTTTTTCGTTCGTTTTATGGGTGTACACAAGAGAGAAATTTTGTTTTGTAGTTGGTTGAATCACAATATATGGTTTCTATGTGTTGTGCTGGTGTTCTGTCGTAATTTCTAACACCCTAAATTGGTGGCCGAAATTAAGGCGTGGCCGAAATTAAGTCAGTTACCCTATGTGTTTAATTTAGGCGGAGACCCACTTTTTGGAGCTTTGGAGCAACCTTTGAACTCCGGAGCTCCGCCCTATTTTGGCACTACTAATATGAAACTAAGTTTTTCAAAATTTATTAAAAACAAAAAAGCCTTAAAAATGCCCTCGATAACCTACAATGGGGATTATGCCACTTTGGAGGTCGTGGTTGATTTGGTTTACCAAAACCGCCATTGCCACCTTGGTGAGGTAATTGCCACAACATGTGGTGTGTGCATGGTGGCTTGCCGCGCTGAGGGGGCTCAGGCCCTTACCGTGTGGCCATTGCGGCCTAGCCCACAACCGGAGGGTAAAGCCTATCTTTTCTTACATTGTTGTGCAACCAAAAGATAAGCATTCCTCCCACGGTAAGGTGAATTCCGACTAAACGTAGGCCTAGGGACTAGATGTGAGATAGGAAAAATAAATTGTGCTTTTACATTTTGTAGATCATGTTACTCTCAACTTACACTTATATTTATATTTTTGTCCTTTTGCCTTTATTTCTTTAATCCTTTTATGCTTAGTTAACCTTAGTTTACATTTTGGTTTTTTTGGTTATTTCCTTTTCAATATTATTATTTATATAATATTATTCTCATACAAAAATGTAAAACTCACATCTGCTCCCTAAAATCCCCTTATAGGGGTGGAGCCTTTGACTAAAATTCTACATCAACAACAGTGTTGATATAAGGTATTAGGCGGCAATATGGAATATCCATCGCCGGCCCGCTTCAGCTATAAAAAAATAATAATTTAAAACAAATTTCAAGCTTAAATAAGTTAAAATATGTCAAGCTTAAATAAACTTAAAATTTTTATCAAATATGTAGGCCCTACTCTGTTTTGCGAAATTATTCTAAATATTTATAAAATTAAATTAGTACAATAATAGGGCAAAGATCCAAAACGCCAAAAAATAGGGAACATTAATAATTCTTATGCGTAGCTATGAATATAATGGTATTTTTTAGAGCCAAAAAACGCTCTCCACCGCACAAAAAATACATGAATTAAACAAATATCTAAAAATGAATTTTTTTTAATTTATAAATACAGCATATAAAAACGACAGGTAAGCATGGAGTTTTATTTTACTAATTTATGTTAATTTAAATTAGTTAGTCTAGTCTAGTGATATGTTAATGTTTTGCTATTTTTTAGTATCATGATAGTTTTAGAGCTCCACCTATTTAAAACGGCGAAGAAGTTCCTGAGCATTTCCTTTTTAAATAGGCAATTTCAAGCTTATTTATTCTTAAAAAAATCTAGATTATTTTATCCAATCCAAAAGTCTATTTTCGTTGTTTTATTAAATTTTGAAAGAAAAACTTATAGTTTACAAAAATGTTTACAAAAAAATTTATAGCTTGGTTTGATAGCCTTAGTCTCTTGTATTTTTAAAATTTTTTTATCAATTTAATTTTTTGTTTCATTCTAAAAAAAAAATTAACATATATGGCGGCGATATATAAGCCCTAAATACAGATAAAGCCGATGCCCATGCACAAAAACCATAATTAAAATTAACGTGTAAAACGCAAATTGTGGATATTGACTGACATGAGCATAATTTTTTCAATTGCGATACTGATACTATCAGACTATAACTCACATCACATTCTTTCATTCAAAATATTTGTGGTCCATTTTTCCAAAACATTTTAAAAATTAGTCTAACAGAAAGATTATTTAACATATTTTTTCATTATTATTATTCCCGCGCTAAGACTTCTTAAAAAAAGCTAAACACGCACAAGAGTTCAAGATTCTGATAAGTATACAATTCCATCCGCATCGCGTAAATCACAATTTTAAAATTTACTAAATAAAAACAAACTTCAAAATCTTCTGTATCTTCTTCTACTTTTACTACTTTAACTAGTATTACTGCAACGCTCAAGTTATCAAAAATGAACGAAAAACTGTGGTAAATTATATAACCAGGCTACGACGTGAATAGATTAAATGGTGACAAATTAAAAGATGTTAAAAAATTTAAAACCAAACATAATAATTGAAGATTTAAAACCATTTAAAACAGAAATTAAGCATTTTCTACCGACAAATAAATAATCTGAAGATATTTCGACCATAATATACCATAAATGGAGAAAACTAAAAGCTATTGTCAAGGCAAAATACAGCTTATTGTCTGCAAAAAGTCTTTCGATATTTAAGTTCACTCCCAGAAGCCTAACAATTTTTTTCACAGTCCAAGTTGAACTACTTTAAACTATAAAAAACATCACATTGAAATATCAATACAGCACGAAATCACGTGCTAAGCAAAGCACGTCTCAAAAAGTGCATATCACACGCACAAAACTTTTTACAGTTGTAAAAATACAGAAAAAAAGTCTGTTTTTCGCATAGACATATTATTTAACTTTATTAATAAAAAAATACAATGTATTTCTTATTTAAAATACACACGTTGACCATCAAAAACAATAATTTTATAACTTCTCATTATTTACAATGATCGTTTATTTTGTAAAAAACACGATAAAACTATA
>JASAMX010029827.1:0-18876 GCA_030248175.1 Microlaimidae sp. YZB2_3 | reverse complement strand
TATGGCTATAGTGGGAAGAAAAGAAAAAGGAAAGGGGAAAGGGTAACAAAAAAAGCAAAAATAAGGGTAAAATAGGTCTAAAAAATGGGTTAAAATACATCGAAATAGGCTGAAAGCTGCAAAAAATCTCGCTATGATGGCGTCATGATAGGTCAAAAATGGCGTCATAATTTTAGGATACTTTTTCATTTTTTGGCGGGGTGTAAAATCTTTTCAAAAAAACGGGGGGGGGTTTCGAGACCGTTTATAGGTCTGTATCATATTTACTGTAAGTTTCTGTGTAAACAGTTTCTTAGTTGTACAATGTATTGTTTGATTTTGACTGTTTTCTTTTATGTAAATTTAATAAATATTTTTGAACTGTAAATCGTGTAAAAAGATCTTTCACTTACAAAAAAACTATATAATTGATTATATACCATGAATAAGATTATAATTATGACTGAAATTTGGGTTTATATGAGAATTTCCTCATATATTTTTTTCTTATTTTAATTAAAACAGTGACTCTGTTTAAATTTTAGCTTTAGTCACACGATGCAACTTTTGTGCAACTTATTGTAAAGTTTTCTAATCTAAACCTGTCCCTGTTAAACAAAAGCTTTTTGGCTACTTTTGTTGTGGAGACTTATAGTTGCAAATTCTACTGAAAAAAGTTTTACAAAATTGCGCCAGTAAACAAATTTACAACTAGTAAGTTAAAAGTTTAAAATTTTGAACTAGTAAGTTAATGGTTCAAAATTTAATACTAAATACAAATTCTATCAGGGTGAAAACAGCAAGGTAGTAAGTAACCACTCGTTCTTCGAGAAAATATCACGTGTAGAAAAACACCTGACACAACTTAATAATAATTGGTTACTTCATGCCTGCCAATTTTTTTTATTATTATTCTCGCGCGTTTAATTTTCTTTTTTTCCTGACGGCTAGCGGTGACGCCCTTAATTTTAGCCTGAAGGTTTTTAATTATAGTAAGTTAACTAGTAAGTTAATGTGTAAAAAAATAATCTAGCGAGTTAAGTAGTAAGTTAATGGTCCAAAATTTTAAACTAGTAAGTTAGCTAGTAGGTTAATGGTTTATTTGGCTTTATTTTGCACTATTATACTAATTATTTAATCAAATTGGACAAAAAAGTAAGAGAAACGAATGATTCTCATGTAAGAAATAATTTGCCTACAGTGTTTAATTTGCATAAGCATGGTTGTTGTGATAAATATATTTGCGAACGCACATTCAACCTAATCGTTTTTAAATTATTTCTTACGTGAGATTTATTCTATTAAACATTATTACTTATATTAAATGTATTGAAAAATTTGCGAATTAATATCAAATACCAACATATTAACAAAATAAACTATTTTCATAAAAAAATTATGAATAACGTATTGCATTCAGTTTTATTTTGGGGATATGATTAGTATAAAAAGGATATCTACTTATTGAATTTGAAGAGAATAAATATTAAAAAAAAACCTTTCTAAATTAAATTTTTGACAACAGCGAAATCGTAACTTTTTAACTATTTAAATTTTATTGTTTAGCAAAAAACATAAAATACGGTAAGAATAGTGGTGTTTTGTGGGATTGTATATAAATGTTTATTTTTATCATATATTTTGTCCGATTTAAGATAAAACATACAAGGGGAAAATTTGAAATTTTAGAGAAAATGTTTAGGCCGACACTGTTTTTTGTAATAAAAATTTTTTTGTGTTTGATAGACTTAATAAAAAAAATTTGATTTTTAATTGCTGGAGGTTTTCGTAGATATTTTTGAAAAAAAAAAATTTTGATTAATTTTATTTTGGCCAATAAAAATCAAAATTAAAAAAGCATGGCTTTCGGACGGCAAAAAAGTGCGCCCAATTTTCAATGCTATAGATTTAAATTTCGCGCAGATTAAAGTTTGAAAAAAAGTTTGCTGACTAAGATCTGAAAGTTTGCGATATTAATAAAATGTTATAAAAATTGTTTTTCATGTCCTCTTATTTGGTTTGTTAAATTCTTTGAACATAAAAAAATTAATTAAAAACAAACAAAAAATCGATTTAAACTTATTTGATGGTACGGTCAGCTGGGAACTTGAAGCCGTTGGACAGTTTTAAATATTTGAAATGCTAAAATAGAACTTGGAGCCGTATTTTCGGGAGCTAGGGTCGAATGTAAAGCAAATAAAAATTAATAATTCCATTATTTGTATTATAAGTGTTTTACAATGTTTTTCTTAATAATTATAAATTTTTATTTAATTATTTGAATAATTATTTTAATGAAAAAGTTTTGCGCAACAAATTTAAAAATCACAAGTATGTTTGTCTAATTATTCAAACAATAAAATCGAATTATTTTGTTTTTGCAAATGAAAAGAAATTTCAGGCAATATAACATGGGAATTTTTAATGGTAGAATTTAGAATGAAACTTCTGACAACTGAGTTAGTGAATGAGAAAAAAAGTTATGGAGAACAATTTTTATTTTCACCTAAACACAATAATAATTTATAAAACTAAAAAACAGTAAAAAGACAAATAAAATAAGTTAATAAATTTTTTTAAAGATTTTTTAGACAGCTGAAGCAGCAAAATAAGCCAAAATTTAAAACACTCGGCATATTTGAGCTCCATTTATTCATATTTTCATGCCAACAACTTTGAACTTAACGAACTAGTTAAAAAAACCATTGAGAACAAATTCAATTTTCACCAAAACAAAATAATAATATAAAAAATGAAACAATCAAAAACAGGTAAAAATACGTCAATATTATGTTTTTTTCAGGAGTTTTTTGACAATTGATGTACAAAAATAAACGAAAAAAACTTAACTCTAGCCTATCAAGCTGAATTTATTATCAATCCAAATGCCAACAAACTAGTTAAATTAACTAGTAAAAAAACCATGGCGGACAATTTTTTCCAGGTTTACCAAAAAAATACGTTAATTTATAAAACCGAAGCGTCAAAAAACAGGTAAACACCAAATTTTCCATGTTTTTCATTGTTTTTCTTGACAACTGTGTGGGAATAAAAATAAGCAACTTTAAACAGTTTGAATTTTTTTGTCAGAAATTTGCTAAAAAAAAGGTTTGTATCTGTTTGACTCCACAAACGAAAACATATTATCCATTACCGATTTTTGTAGTTTCCTGAGCTATATGCCGGCGTACATCTAACTGGTTTTTCTGAATATATTATAATTTATAATATATTTTTAATATGATTCTCAATTCGTTTTTTGTTTTATGTTTATCCGTTTTTTTTTTGTTTTTTTTTTTGATAACTGTTTATTAGAATCCCAATTTTAACAAAAAAAAAAAAAAAAAAAAAAACAAAAACAAAAAACTCTCTACAAAAAAAAATCTACACAAAAAAATTGTTTAATATTCAAGATAAAAATATCTTATTTTAAAAATATCGTTTATGAAAAATCACTTAATTTAGAACAAAAAAACGTACATTTTTAAGTGCTAAAATTGACTAATTTTTTTTGATATTTTGCTAAATTGAAAAATATTCTGCATTTTAATTTTGTTTTTTTTTTCTTTTCAGTGAACGTAATAAACGTATAGGAAAAACTTCTGGTTCTTTTATGTGACTGATAGAAATTTACGGGGTGAGCCACTTACAATTCAAAATTAGTCTGGTGAAGGGGGCGGGGCCATGTTAAACAACTGTTTAATATCAAAATCAATTTCCTCAAATGTGGGTAGGTTTAACTATCGGGAATTCTAGATAATTTTTTGTTGCTGGTTACTGGGTCTCTGTTTAATAGCTTAATTACAGTAGAAGATTTACTTTGAATTTATTTTACTAACAGTACAGTACATTTAGTAAATATTTTGAATACTTATAAAAAGGACGAATAATGGTATGTTTTGTTTAATCAAAAATAAGATATCGTAATTTTTGTCTATAATTTTAGATTTTACTGGAAGAAATAGCTTTTTTTTTAAAAAATACGAAGATTTTTTCCCTAAATTTCCACACTTCCTTGTAAATATGGTAAAATCGTAAACACATGGTAAATTGGTTTTTATTTAATATATAGATAATAAACTTTTAGCTATCTGCAGAAAAAACTTAACAAAGTCATTTATTTATATTTATGAATAATATTTATTTTTTATCCAAAGAAAAAAGGTTTTAACCAGTTGAAGTAACTGGTGTTTTCAGCAAACTAGCTAGTTAACTAGTAAGTTAATTGTGAAAAATTTTAAACTAGTAAGTTATTTGGTCAAAAATGTAAGCCTAGTAAGTTAAATGAGTAAGTCAAGTTGCTCAAAAAGCACCAAGGAGTAAATTAGGGAGTAATTTATATTCTCTAAAGTATCAAATACTAAGTTAACTAGTAGGTTAACTGTCTCAAAAAATGTACTAGTTAACTAGTAAGTTAACTAGCACAACTTTATAAAGGCTCAGTTTGACCTATTTTCTTAAATCTTAATGTGCTAAAAATACGAATATCTTTTGAATTATCTATTTTAAATCATTACAAGAGATAACAATTACTTAATTTTGAAAACTTAAAAAAACAATCATGATTTTTAATTTTACAAAAATTTTCATTTATTTTTTGAAGCCAAAAATATCGGGAATTCGAAATTCATTTATAAAGTATTTTATTATTAAAACCAAATGATGTTTCTACTCTGAAAATATCACGCTCCTCCGGAGCTCTGGCCATTTTTTTTAGAGGGAAGTCTGGAAGCTCTCCCGGTCATTTAATGATTAAATGTAGTCCATGATGTTAAAACTCTGGGATGAAGACCTGTGTTTTATCAGGTTGAAACTTCGAGAAAAAACCGTTTATAAAATTCTCTTATTTTAAAACTCTCTTATTCTTCCATGTATAATCAACACATTTCATTTTTTTATCAACAAGACAGCCTAAAAGTATTCCATGTTAAATAGTTTTAGTAATTTCATTAACTACTTAGCCAACTATATTTTTGCAAACTGCACTATATTTAAGTTCTACTATTATTTCATCCTGCAAAATATGTTATTTTTTTTGATGAAATTTTTTTTGTTACGATAAGATAACGTTTTTTGCGTTTTTAAAGTCAAAATTTTTATAAATTCTAGTTTTAGATTTTTACCTTTTGTAAACTAGCCAATTTTTTGCTGTGCGTAGCATTATGTATTTGGGCGATGCTCATTAAAGGCTTGAAACAGGGATGCTAGGTTTCATTTTTTGTTCGGCGATTGTAGTGCAAAAAATTTAAAAGGGGGGGGGGGGGGGCGGTCCCAAATTTTTTTTTCGGGGGGGGGGGCAGTAGTTTCCCCTTAATTTTTAAAAACGTTAAAAAAGTAGGGATAAACGTAGGATTTTATAATAAAGTGCGCTTTCGGCCTAATAACGTAGGTAGTGCATTTAATTTTGGCACTTTTTTGTTTTTCCACTGTAACTTTTCACTGTATAGCCCGATTTTCATGTTTGATAACTCATTTTTTAGCTTTTACGATAATGCGTTGCGTCATAAAAGTTTCACTGTACAAAAGTTGTTTTTTTTTACTTAATTAAATCAGTTTTTTTAAAAAATGGAACATTGCTGAAATTAAATGTATGCTTTTAATTTCTGCACTTTAGAAAACAATCGATTGTTTTTCAGTCAAAAAATCATTATTTTTAAAAATTTAAAAACCTATCCTTATCTCCAGACAGCTTTCGTTAATTTAAGCTTCTACTTGTTGTTTAACATGTAACTGGCAAAAAGTTACAGCTAAAATGCCAAATGGTATCAAAATGAGCAAAATTTGGGAAAAAAGTGCATTTATGCATTTTGGCACTTTTTAAAAGGACCCCCTTAATCGAGTTTAAATGCAGTGCTTTGACCCCTACACATTGTAACGTTGTCTTTTGATTATTTACAACTACAATTTAACACCCAACCACTTAATTCAACCAGTTTTTACCTACAGCAATATGAGTGCCAAAATTACACTATTTTATTTTATAACGATTGCTCACCACAGACGCAACGTAGAACCACAGGGACTAAAAATTCGGGAAATAGACTAAATTTTACTGAAACAGCTTAATTTTTAAACCAAATTATTGCGTAATCATGAAATGACCATGTTCTAAAAACGAGTAAAAATTTTATTTTTTGTAAATCACACAATTTCACATGGAAATATCATAACATAACAAATAAAAAGCTCACGACAGTCATATACATTTAATTAGCTCTCATTTGAGCTATCAAACGTCGTATTACATCTAGGATTACCAAAAATATAGTCCAAAATCAAAAATGCCCTATTTGGAAAAGTGCCAAAATTAAATGCATAACCCTATTATTTACGGTTTTAGCGGTAAAAACTCGGATTTCACAAAAAAAAAATTTAGAGAGCTTTTAACCTCGGGTACACCCACATTGTAACCAAAGCACATGGAGCAGCATCTCAACTCCATGTTTTTAGGGTACTTATATGAAAAAAATTTGAGCCAATGCTATAGGCGGCTGGAAAATTTAAGAGGGGAGAGGTACATAAATCAACCAATATGATTGTTTGTTTTGCTTTCTGTGTAGTACTTATTACTTATAAAAAATATTGTACTAACTTTGAAATAACATTAGCATTAGCCAAGATAAATAGCGAGATATATGTATGTATACTATAGACAGTGACCGCTGAGCAAAGCGAAGCAGAAAAAATTCTTGGTTTTTGGGGGTCAATTGTGGTACTAAAATTATTTTATAGTTTGGCGCCAAGCGATTAGCGAGGCGCTAGAAAATTTTGAATTTTTAGCCTCTGAAACCCTCAAATTTTACTATCTGGCGACCATTTTGGAGAGCGGCCGCCCTCCCCCTCCCCCGCCCCCCTGGTTACGTCCCTGAGTCTAAATACCAAAATAACAGTAACGTACCGATTGGACACAGAAAACAGTTGAGTAAATTTTCAGACTTAACAATAATGGCCGTCACCACTGTGCGGGGTTTTCGGACCCGTCAAAAAAAATTTTTTTGTTTCTAATGTTCTCACTTCTGGTTCTAAATGTCCCATTTTGGGCTCCAAACTTATATTTGGATTTATTGTTGGGGTTTTGAAAACAACACGAGATAAACGGTTTAATTTAATCAATTAAAAAAAAAATAAAAACAAAAACTAAAGAGAAATTCTATCAGGGTTAAAAAAGTGAGTGATAAGGTTCCCTGAAAAAATATCACGTGCAGAGAAACACATGACGCAACTGAATAATAATTGGTCTACATAACGGCTTAAAAAACCTTTTTTTTTTTAATTTTTCTCGGCCCCAGGTTCTTGTTTATTTTCTTCTGGCGGAGACGGCTGCCCTTAATTTCAGCCTGGAAGGTTTTAGCTTTAGAAAAATAGTTTAACTGTTACCGGATAAGCCCTGGCGGTGTTCCGCTATTAGAACTCTGAAGATTAGTCGTATTTTTGCACTAAATTCTCTAATAACTCCAAAGATTATTTTGTAACATAGCTAGACCATCCATTCCTGATTGTTTTTTTATCGTTAACTCTAGCTATGGTAATGCATCTATTATAATAATTATTTTTACCAAAAAACGGAAAAACTTGCCCAAGTTAGTTGGTTAAGCAAGGCACTGTATTTGCCTGTTGTTTTCCAAAAATAAATTTCCTATTGCAAAAATATTGGAAAGGTTCTAAGGAACAAGATTACGTGATTTTTTTAATTACATTTACTTTGTTTCCAGATATTTATTAAGATTTAAAATAATCCTGTGGAAGAAATTTGTGCCATCTGACCAAAAAAGGTCAATGTAAAAATAGCGTGAATGTGCAAGTAACTATAGGCAAATGAAGCCATCTTCATGATTTTTTTGTATTTTGCAAGAAGTGCTAATGTAATAATATTTATTGATGTCGACATAAGTAAGAGCTTTTGGCCGAAGCTCAGCCATTATCAATTACATCAAAATAAAGGGGTTGTTAAATTTTTGTAAATCCTAGAAGACAGCAGCTGGGAATACCACTCCATATTATGAAATGTAAATAGCAATATTTTCTAAGATATAATTTACAAATAAAACAGTTATTTGAACCATTACGAGTTAACCAGACATAATAAAAGCTATATTTAAACAATATAATAGCTGGTGTAAATAAATAATATATTATATTTAATATAAATTTATATTATTCTATTTCTTTATGATATATCATAAAGAAATAGAATAATATAAATTTATATTAAAATATAATATATTATTTATTTACACCAGCTATTATATTGTTTAAATATAGCTTTTATTATGTCTGGTTAACTCGTAATGGTTCAATAACTGTTTTATTTGCAAATTATATCTTAGAAAATATTGCTATTTACGTTTCATAATATGGAGTGGTATTCCCAGCTGCTGTCTTCTAGGATTTACAAAAATTTAACAACCCCTTTATTTTGATGTAATTGATAATGGCTGAGCTTCGGCCGAAAGCTCTTACTTATGTCGACATCAATAAATATTATTACATTAGAACTTCTTGCAAAATACAAAAAAATCATGAAGATGGCTTCATTTGCCTATAGTTACTTGCAAATTCACGCTATTTTTATATTGACCTTTTTTGGTCAGATGGCACAAATTTCTTCCCAAGGATTATTTTAAATCTTAATAAATATCTGGAAACAAAGTAAATGTAATTAAAAAAAATCACGTAATCTTGTTCCTTAGAATCTTTCCAATATTTTTGCAATAGGAATTTTATTTTTGGAAAACAACAGGCAAATACAGTGCCTTGCTTAACCAACTAACTTGGGCAAGTTTTTCCGTTTTTTGGTAAAAATAATTATTATAATAGATCCATTACCATAGCTCGAGTTAACGATAAAAAAACAATCAGGAATGGATGGTCTAGCTATGTTACAAAATAATCTTTGGAGTTATTAGAGAATTTAGTGCAAAAATAGGACTAATCTTCAGAGTTCTAATAGCGGAACACCGCCAGGGCTTCTGGGTAACAGTTAAACTATTTTTTCTAAAGCTAAAACCTTCCAGGCTGAAATTAAGGGCGTAACCGCTCTCCGCCAGGAAGAATTAAACAATAAACCTGGGAGCGAGAAAAATTAAAAAAAAAAGGTTTTCAGCCGTTATGTAACCAATTATTATTTAGTTGCGTCATGTGTTTCTCTGCACGTGATATTTTTTCAGGGAACCTTATCACTCACTTTTTTAACCCTGATAGAATTTCTCTTTAGTTTTTGTTTTTATTTTTTTTTTAATTGATTAAATTAAACCGTTTATCTCGTGTTGTTTTCAAAACCCCAACAATAAATCCAAATATAAGTTTGGAGCCCAAAATGGGACATTTAGAACCAGAAGTGAGAACATTAGAAACAAAAATTTGTTTTGACGGGTCCGAAAACCCCGCACAGTTGTGACGGCCATTATTGTTAAGTCTGAAAATTTACTTGACTGTTTTCTGTGTCCAATCGGTACGTTACTGTTATTTTGGTATTTAGACTCAGGGACGTAACCAGGGGGGCGGGGGAGGGGGAGGGCGGCCGCTCTCCAAAATGGTCGCCAGATAGTAAAATTTGGTTGTTTTTGGAGGCTAAAAATTCAAAATTTTCTAGCGCCTGGCTAATCGCTTGGCGCTAAACTATGAAATAGTTTTATTACCACAATATTGACCCACAAAAACCAAAAATATTTTTCGCTTTGCTTTGCTCAGCGGTCACTTTCTATAGTATACAATACATATATCTCACTATTTATCTTGCCTAATGCCAATGTTATTTCAAAGTTAGTACAATATTTTTTATAAGTAATAAGTACTACACAGAAAGCAAAACAAACAATCATATTGGTTGATTTATGTACCTCTCCCCTCTTAAATTTTCCAGCCGCCTATAGCATTGGCTCAAATTTTTTTCATATAGGTAGGTACCCATAAAAACATGGAGTTGAGATGCTGCTCATGTGCTTTGGTTTACAATGTGGGTGTACCCAAGGGGTCTGAAAGGTCTCTAAATTTTTTTTTGTGAAATCCAAGTTTTTACCGCTAAAAACATTAAATAATAGGGTAGTGCATTTAATTTTGGCACTTTTCCAAATTGGGCATTTTTGATTTTGGACTATATCTTTGGTAATCCTGGACGGAATACGACGTTTGATAGCTCAAATGAGAGCTAATTATATGTAGATGACTGTCGTCAGCTGTCTATTTGTGATGTTATGCTATTTTCATGTGAAATTGTGTAATTTACAAAAAATAAAATTGTTACTCGTTTTTAGAACATGGGCATTTCATGATTACGCAATAAATTGGTTTAAAAATTAAACTCTCCTGGTAGAATTTAGTCTATTTTCCGAATTTTTAGTCCCCGTGGTTCTATGTTGCATCTGTGGTGAGCAATTGTTATAAAATAAAATAGTGTAATTTTGGCACACATATTGCTGTAGGTATATACGGGTTGAATTAAGTGGTCGGGTGTTAAATTGTAGTTGTAAATAGTTAAAAGACAACGTTGACATGTGTAGGGGTCATAGCACTGCACTTAAACTCGATTAAGGGAGTCCTTTTAAAAAGTTCCAAAATTAAATGCGTTTTTTCCCAAATTTTGCTCATTTTGATATCATTTGGCATTTTAGCTTTAACTTTTTGCCAGTTACACGTTGAACAACAAGTAGAACCTTAAATTAAAAAAAAATTGTCTGGAGATAATGATAGGTTTTTAAATTTTTGAAAATGATGATTTTTTGACTGAGAAACAATCGATTGTTTGTAAAGTGCCAAAATTAAATGCATACATTTAATTTCGGCAATTTTCCATTTTTAAAAAAACTGATTTAATTAAGTAAAAAAACAACTTTCATACAGTGAAACTTTTATGACGCAACTCAGTATCGTAAAAGCTTTAAAATGAGCTATCAAACATGAAAATCGGGCCATACAGTGAAAAGTTACATTGGAAAAACAAAAAAGTGCCAAAATTAAATGCACTATCCTACGTTATTAGGCCAAAAACAGTGTATTATAAATTCTACGTTTATTCCTGCTTTTTTAACGTTTTTAAAAATTAAGGGGAACTACGTCCCCCCCCCCAAAATTTTGGGAGGGGGCGGAGCCCCCCCCCCTTTTAATTTTTTTGCACTACAATCCGCCCCAACCAAAATGAAACCCTGGGTACATCCCTGTTTAGACTTAATGACATCGCCCAAATGCGTGATGCTACGCACAGCAAAAATTGGCTAGTTTACAAAAGGTATGATATAAAACTAGAATTTATAAAAATTTTGACTTTAAAACGCGACGTTATCTATCGTAACAATTGTATTTTAATCATGAAAGATAACATCATTTGCAGGATGAAATAATATTAGAACTTAATATCATGCGGTTTGGATATAGTTGGCTAAGTAGTTATGAAATTACTAAAACTTTTTAACATGGAATCCTTTTGGGCTGTCTTGTTGATTATTAAATAAAATGTGTTGATTATACATGGAAAAATAAGAGAGTTTTAAAATAAGAGAATTTTATAAACGGTTTTTTCTCGAAGTTTCAACCTGATAAAACACAGGTCTTCATCCAGAGTTTTAACGTAGTGGACTACGTTAATCATTAAATGAGCGGAGCTCCAGAGCTCCCTCTGCTTCAAATAGCCAGAGCTCCGGAGCAGAGCATGATATTTTAGAGTAGAAACATCATTAGTTTTAATAAAATACTATATAAATGAATTTCGACTACCAATATTTTCACTTAAAAAATAAATGAAAATTTTTGTAAAATTAAAATCCATGATTGTTTAAGTTTCAAAATTAAGTAATTGTTATCTCTTGTAATGATTTAAAATCGATAATTCAAAAGATATTGGTATTTTTAGCAGATTAAAAGTAACTAAAATAGTTTGAACTGACTCTTTATAGAGTTGTGCTAGTTAACTTACTAGTTAACTAGTACATTTTTTGAGACAGTTAACTTACTAGTTAACTTAGTATTTGATACTTTTGAGCAATTAACTTACTAGTTAACTTACTACTTGATACTTTTGAGCAACTAACTTACTAGTTAACTTACTAGCTTACATTTTTGACCAAATAACTTACTAGTTTAAAATTTTTAGCAATTAACTTACTAGTTAACTAGCTAGTTTGCTGAAAAACACCAGGTATTTCAACTGGTTAAAACCTTTTTTTTGATAAAAATGACTCTTATTCATAAATATAAATAAATGACTTTGTTGAGTTTTTTTGCAGATAGCTAAAAGTTTATTATCTATATATTAGATAAAAAACAATTTACCATGTTTTTAAGATTTTACCATATTTGCAAGGAATTGCGGAAATTTAAAGACAAATCATTGTATTTTTTTTAAAAAGAATTTCTTCCAGTAAAATCTGCAAGTATACACAAAAATTAAGATATCCTATTTTTAATTAAACAAAACATACCATATTCGTCCTTATAAGTATTGGAAAATATTACTAAATGTACTGCTACTGTTAGTAAATAAATTCAAAGTAAATCTTCTACTGTAATTAAGCTATTAAACAAAGACCGCTAATAATAGCAACAAAAAATTATCTAGAATTCCGATAGTTAAACCTACCCACATTTGAGGAAATTGATTTTGATATTAAACGGTTGTTTAACATGGCCCGCCCTCTTAATACGGCTATTTTTGAATTGTAAGTGGCTCACCCCGTAAATTTCTATAGTCACATGAAAGGACCAATTAAACCTGTGCGCTTATTACATTGAAAAGAAAAAAAAACAAATTAAAATGCAGAATTTTTTAAATTTTACAAAATATAGAAAAATTAGTCAATTTTAGTACTTAAAAATGTACGTTTTGTTCTAAATTAAGTAATTTCATAAACAATCTTTAAAATAAGATATTTTATCTTGAATATTAAACAATTTTTGTTTAAATTTTTTTTTTTTGAGAGTTTTTTGTTTTTTTTTTTTTTTTGTTAAAAATTGAATTCCATTCATCAGTTATCAAAAAAAAAAAACAATTGATAAAAAAACGGATAAACATAAAACAAAAAACGAATTAAAAATAGTATTAAAAATATATTATAAATTATCATATATTCAGAAACCAGTTAGATGTACGCCGGCATATAGCTCAGGAAACTACAAAAATCGGTAATGGATAATATGTTTCAGAATATGGAGTCAAACAGATATAAACCTTTTTTTAGCAAATTATTGGCGAAAAAATTCAAACTGTTTAAAGTTGCTTATTTTGTCCACCGGTTGTCAAGAAAAACAATGAAAAACATGGAAAAGCATGTGTTTACCTGTTTTTTGACGCTTCGGTTTTATAAATTAACGTATTTTTTGGTAAACCAGGAAAAATTTTTCCGCCATGGTTTTTTTACTAGTTGATTTAACTAGTTTGTTGGCATTTGGATTAAATAATTGAGCTTGATAGGCTAGAGTTAAGTTTTGGCTTATTTTGTACATCAATTGTCAAAAAACTCCTGAAAAAACATAATATTGACGTATTTTACCTGTTTTTAATTGTTTCATTTTATATATTATTATTTTGTTTTGGTGAAAATTGAATTTGTTCTCAATGGTTTTTTTAACTAGTTCGTTTAACTCAAAGTTGTTGGCATGAAAATGAATAAATGGAGCTAGATATGCCAGTGTTAAATTTTGGCTTATTTTGTGCTTCAGCTGTCAAAAAAATCTTTAAAAAAATTTATTAACTTATTTTATTTGTCTTTTTACTGTTTGGTTTTATAAATTATTATTGTGTTTAGGTGAAAATAAAAATTGTTCTCCATGACTTTTTTTCTAATTCACTAACTAGTTGTCAGAACTGGTAAATTCTACCAGTAAAAATTCCCATGTTATATTGCCTGAAGATCTTTTAGTTGCAAACGCAAAATAATTCGATTTTATTGTTTGAATAATTAACAAACATACTTGTGATTTTTAAATTTGTTGCGCAAAACTTTAACAGTGACTTGAGTATTCGAATAATTAAAGAAAAATTTATAATTGTAAAAAACATTGTAAAACACTTATAATACAAATAATGGAATTATTAATTTTTATTTGCTTTACATTAGAATATAGCTCCCGAAAATACGGCTCCAAGTTCTATTTTAGCGGCTCAAATATTTAAAACTGTCCAACGGCTCCAAGTTCCCAGCTGACGTACCATCAAATGAGTTTAAATCGATTTTTTGTTTGTTTTTAATTAATTTTTTTATGTTCAAAGGAGTTGCCAAACCAAATAAGAGGACATGAAAAACAATTTTTATAACATTTTATTAATATCGCAA
Organism: Microlaimidae sp. YZB2_3; assembly: GCA_030248175.1. Lineage (NCBI taxonomy): Eukaryota > Metazoa > Nematoda > Chromadorea > Desmodorida > Microlaimidae > Microlaimidae sp. YZB2_3. Next base: position 4,633 of record JASAMX010029827.1, on the reverse strand, counting down.
ACTTCATATCTTAGTCAGCAAACTTTTTCAAACTTTAATCTGCGCGAAATTTAAATCTATCGAGTAAAAAATTGGGCGCACTTTTTTGCATACCAAAAGCCATGCTTTTAATTTTGATTTTTATTGCCAATATGATAATCAAAATTTTTTTTTTTCAAAAATGTCTACAAAAACCTCAAGCAATTAAAAATCAAATTTTTTTATTAAGTCTATCAAACACAAAGAATTTTTTATTACAAAAAACAGTGTCAGCCGAAACGTTTGCCCTAAAACTTCAAACTTCCCCTTGTATGTTTTATCTTAAATCGGACAAAATATATGATAAAAATAAACATTTTTTTACAATCCCAAAAAACGCCACTTTTCTTACCATATTTATGTTTTTTGCTAAACAATAAAATTTAAATAGTTAAAAAGTTACGATTTCGTGGTTGTCAAAATTTAATTTGGAAAGGTTTTTTTTTAATATTATTCTCTTCGACTTGGATAATTAGATATCCTTTTTTATCTAATCATATCCCCAAAATAAAACTGAATACAATAGTTATTCATAATTTTTTTATGAAAATAGTTTATTTTGTTGATGTGTTGGTATTTGATATAATTCACAATTTTTTCAATGCATTTGATATAAGTAATAATGTTTAATGGATAAATCTCACGTAAGAAATAATTTAAAAACGATTAGGTTGAATGTGCGTTCGCAAATATATTTATCACAACAACCATGCTTATGCAAATTAAACCACACTGTAGGCAAATTATTCCTTACATGAAAATCATTCGTTTCTCTTATTTTTTTGTCCAATTTGATTAAATAATTAGTATAATAGTGCAAGATAAAGCCAAATTATTTTACTTTTTAACTTACTACCTTAGAATTTTGAAAAATTAATTTACTAGTTAACTTATTAGTTTAAAATTTTAGAAAATGAACTTACTAGTTAACTTACTATGAGCCATTAACCTACTAGCTAACTTACTAGTTTAAAATTTTGGACCATTAACTTACTACTTAACTCACTAGATTATTTTTTTACACATTAACTTACTTGTTAACTTACTATAATTAAAAACCTTCAGGCTAAAATTAAGGGCGTCACCGCTAGCCGTCAGGAAAAAAAGAAAATTAAACGCACGAGAATAAAAATAATAAAAAAATTGGCAGGCATGAAGTAACCAATTATTATTAAGTTGTGTCAGGTGTTTTTCTACACGTGATATTTTCTCGAAGAACGAGTGGTTACTTTACTACCTTGCTGTTTTCACCCTGATAGAATTTGTATTTAGCTCTAAATTTTGGACCATTAACTTACTAGTTCAAAATTTTAGACCTTTAACTTACTAGTTGTAAATTTGTTTACTAGCACAACTCTAACTCTTCAGTAAGGCAACTATAAGTCTCCACAACAAAAGTAGGAAAAAAGCTTTTCTTTAACAGAAACAGCTTTAGATTAGAACTTTACAATAAGTTGCACAAAAGTTGCATCGTGTGACTAAAGCTAAAATTTAAACAGAGTCACTGTTAATTTAAATAAAAATATATAGACATTCTCATATAAACCCAAATTTCATCATAATTATAATCTTATTAGTGGTATATAATCAATTATATAGTCTTTTTGTAAGTGAAGATCTTTTTACACGATTTATAATTCCCAAATATTTATTAAATTTGCATAAAAGAAAACAGTCAAAATCAAACAATACATTGTACAACTAAGAAACTGTTTACACAGAAACTTACAGTGGATGTGATGCAGACCTGTGCACGGTCTGGAAATGCCCCCCCGTTTTATTGGAGGATTTGCCCCCCCGCCAAAAAATGAAAAAGTATCCTAAAATTATGACGCCATTTTTGACCTATGATGACGCCATCATCGTGAATTTTTTGCAGTTTTTAGCCTATTTCAATGTATTTTAAGCCATTTTAAACCTATTTTTACCCTTTTTTTCGCTTTTTTTGTTCCTTTTTTCTCTTTTCCCTTCGTTTTCTCTTTTTTCTCTCCTCTCTGCTTGCCCCCCCCCCCGTTTCAAAAAAGTTGCCCCCCCGTGCCCCCCCCATTTTGGAATTGCCCCCCCCCGTTTTAACCCCGGGGGGGGGGGGCAGTGCACAGGTCTGATGTGATGTGATCATACACTTGAATTTTAAGTTATAGCACTGTGACAATTGGTTTATCTTTATTGGAAAGGGCAGATACATTTTACTATTATTGTTTTATCAAAACATAAATCTTTTAGAATACCAAAAATATATAAACAATCTAGACAATTTTGAAAGAGATTAAATTACTGTCAAATTTTAGTCTAAAGCAACTATACATAAAAATTAAAAAAAGTTTAAAAAGAAAATCTTGATCACAATATTTTTTCTAGATGAAATAAAAGAAAAATCGAAAAAGTAAAACCCAACTGCTAATTGATTCTTTTTTAAAACATTTTATGTTTTATAAACAACAAAAAGACAGGGAAAACGAAACGATTATTATTTAAAGAAGGCATTAATCAGACATTACATACGGTTCGCTGTTTTTAACAGATGAAATTTACACAAATATGGAAATTAAGATACCATACCACCATGGGCGTAGCCAGGGGGGTGTAGGGGGTCTAGACATAGATGGGCACGGGGGGGGGGGGTTGGGGGCGGTTAACCCCCCCAAATTCTGAGAAGGGGGGTTTAACCCCCCCCCCACTCAGAAGTGGGGGGGAGAAAAAGTTAACCCCCCAACCAATTTTGAAAAAATGAAGAAAAAATGTCTTTAAAATGACTTCTAACTGCCTCCAAACTTAAGTTTTGAGGTCAAAATGAATGTTTTAAGCAATAAAAAGCTCAAAAATGCAATAAAAAGGGCTTTTTGACCTAAAATTAGCGTTTTTTTACCAATTTTTCCTTCAAAATCGAAAAACGATATGGGTAAAATGCACTCCAAAAAAAAAACGATATGGGTATTTTGCGTTTCTCGGATTTTAACCTCCCCCCCCCCTTAATTTGGGGTTTAACCCCCCACTCCGGACTAACTTGCCCATGTATGGGTCTAGACCTCCCCTTTTGGGTCGGCAAAGGAAAAAATTTGGGGTTGAACCCCCCTTTTGTGTCGCCAAGGATAAAAATTTGTGGGTCTAAAGCGCCTTTTTTTAAAAATTTTTTTCGCACTTCGCTCCGCGCCAATTAATTGGTCTCCACTTCAAATTTGTGTTAATTTGTTTTCTAATCTTGCTATGACCGCCATATGCGCTATGCTAATAAGTGGGCTGGACCCATCCAATTCTTAATGTTTTAATTGGTCTCCACTTCCAAATTTGTGTTACTTCGTTTTGTTACTTAATCTTGATACGACCACGCTAGACCCCCCCTTTAGATTGTTATATAGTAAGATTAAAAATGTAAAGATTAGGAGAAGTAATTTAAAAAAAAACATTTTCTCGCACTTTGCATTGCTCAGCTGTAATTCAATGTACTCATTTTTTTAGTTGTTAATGTTTTGGAAATCAAAAATGTTAAGGTATCAAATTGTTTGTAAAAAATTTTTTCTTTGTTTTATAGAATTATTTTTATTGAATAATAGAAAAACTATGTGGCATAAACAAGCTAATAAACATTCCGCGTGAAGCGCGAAATTTTTTTAGTCCTTTTGTTTTTTGTTTTTGTTAATGCGGGCCGGCTACAGAATTTAGGCCGTCTTACCGTCCAATACCTAGAATACCTAGAAAATCAACACCGTTCTCTGGTTAATGTGGAGATTGAGTTTAGTTGAACTATGATGCATAACTGACCAGAAGAACTTTTATAACGTTTAGGATTTAGACCCTCCTCTTTCCGAAAATTTGTTCAGGGTTCGACCCCCTTTTCCGAAATCCTGGCTACGCCTATGCATACCACCACCGACACACGCATGGGCATTATTATTTACAGCAATAAAAACTTTGTAACATGCATTAACCTTAAATCAGTGTTTTTTTACCTATTTTTTTATTTTTATTAAAATCAAAATATTGTGAAAAAATGCACACTGCCAGCTAAAAACGTATGGTGAGAAATAATTTTTAAGTTTTTAACACAACACTTCTCCCACTTTAAATCTGGCTTTTAACTCCCTCTCCTGCTGACTTTCATATAACTTGCCACAATGATTATACTAATGCTTCTCTGACATGCTATTTCTAGTATTTGTATTAAAAATACATGCACCAAAAGGTTAAACTTTAAGTGGGGCAGGTAGATTTTTTTTGGAAATTCAGCAAAATTTGCTTCTGATAAGTCAAATTTTCAAAATTCCTGTTTATTTTTATAAACTGCTGAGATAATTTTCGCGTATCTTGCAAAAACCAGAACAAAATGTTTTTTGCTTGTGCAAATGAATGCATCAGTTTTATGTGCAACAAATTCATAGTTCAGACAAAAAACATACATTTGATAGAGGTTATCCTAAATCAGCCTAAAACCGAATCTAAAATTCAAAAAACCAAAATCAAAGTTGTAAGTTTACGTATGGGTTTTGCAGCTCCCGATCTAAATTAATAATGTGTATCGCACTATCTTTTTAATTCTTACTACAACAACAGTGCAATAATTTATGACAAAATGCGTTTGTGATAACGAATTTTATAAACATAAAGAAACACACAATTA
>JASAMX010029825.1:0-24373 GCA_030248175.1 Microlaimidae sp. YZB2_3 | reverse complement strand
TTTAGTCCCGCTTCGTTTTAGTCCCGCTTCGTTTTAGTCCTGGCGGAAAATACATTCATCAACTTGTATCATTTTCCTGCGTGCAGTTTTTTTGTGCAAAATATTTGCATAATTAATAAAAATCGATTTACTCGCCTAAAGTTTAGCTTTTGTTTTCTTAATCCCCAGAGATTATTTATTACGTAAAACGTGTGTAATAAATAATTAGCGTATGTTTAAAAAGAAGGCTTTTGAATTTTGCTTTTTCGTTCATTTCGATCATCGGTTGTTGTAAAAAAAATACGAAATAACACACTTTTATATACATAAATATATGTATATGTTCCGAACCTCCAATATTATGCTCTGGAGCTCCGGCCATTTAAGACGAAGATATCTCCGCAGCTCCAACCATTAAATGAGCGATTTAAAACTTATATTAGCTTTATTTATGTTAAAAAACTATTCTGTTTGGTTTTTTATGATCCATAAAACCTTGATTATGATGATGAGAACTTCACGAAAGGATCGTCCAAGATTATGAAAACCGAACACACTGGGACTCTACAGATTTTAAAAGGAATTACAAATTTAAGAAAAAAACTTTTAAAAAAATAAAATTAAAATTATAAACTAAAATTATTGCAAGAGAATGGGCATTTTATATACAAAAATTATGTAGTTAATACTAAATGAATTTTAATAAAACTTTGCAGAAAACAACCTTAGGTAGCGAAAACCTTATTTTTTTAATTTTGTTTTGTTTTGAACAGTAATAAATTATAGGATATTTCTTTTAAAAATTCGACTGCGGTGTAGTTTTTTATTTCGTTTGTGAATTGTTTTATAAACAATCAAAGGTTTTGAATTATAAAAACCAATATTTTAAAATAAGTTAAATAACTATTTTAGTTTGTCTAAACTTATTTTTGGTTCAAACGGAAAACACAAGAATTGTGTTAAACAATGGGAGAGTATAATTTTTTAAATGTCTACAAAACTGTCTTTTTAGAGAGTGATTTTTATTTTGAAAGTCGTTTTTTTTCGGAAGTGGTTTTTTTCCAGGTAATGGTTTTTTAAGTGTCCAGTGTAGCCGTTTTTTGGAAAAATATGCCTAATTATTTATTACTGGTTGATTTTGAACAAAATTTTTAATTTACGCTTTTGGCTTTGTCTTAGATTGACTAGAATACCTACATTTTAGAATTAATCAAAATGTTTAGTAATTCAGTAGTTTCAAGACACACCTTAATTTAAAATCATGTGAAATTTTAAATGCATTATTTACCACCAAAACAAGAAATTTTAAGTGCACAAAAACTAGAAATTTCAAATTTTACCACAAATACAGAAAAGGTGAATTTTAATTTTTAAGATTTCTTACAAACATTTAATTGTAAAGCAAAATTTTGGTTAAAACGTATACAAACAAATTAGTGACATAAAAGCAAATTAAATGAAAAAAAAATTTTATTATAGGCAAATAAAATCTAGCTGACTGCGATATTTACAGTATTGATTTGACTATTTAACAACAAAAACATTCAAAATTTTTCCCTAAAGCAGATTAATAACAAAGAATGTAACCAGTATTTTAATAATTATTTATCAAACCACTTAATTTGGAATTTAAATGCAATTTTTTAAGGGCTAAAGTTGGTTGATTTATGTATATTTTGTGAAAAGGTGGAATTAAAATAAATTCTGCGTTCTTATTTGTTTAAAAAAAACACGTCATTACCGCACAATTTTAAATGGTCCTCTCATGTCTGCATTCTAATTTTCAGCGTCAGCCAGATATAATTCAACCATAACGTTTTTATGTTTTATATAATAGTTTCTGAATTTATTGTTTTCTTTTGTGTATTTGGATGCGATAATAATAAAAATGTTGCAGATATAAAATAAAGGAATTTACTCATATTAATATAAAACTTTCCGAAAAAATAAAATATAAAAGTATTTCCGAATTTATTGTTTGGTTTTTAAAGGAGTAATACCACAAATCAAACTCCTGTAACGCCCGGATCATACAACTCTGTTACTGAACCGATATAATTAAAATTTATAAATGTTGTTGAATTGGTTTGGAGACACCAAAATATTTAATTTGAGGTAGATTAAGATTAAAAGAGTAGTTTTGTATTAAAAGAGTAGTCCATTCAGGGCATTATAGAAATTTGGTTTGCGACAGTCCTCATTTAATTAAAATAAACTAAACGGGCCAAAAAACTAAAAATAGTTTTGACGTCTACATTAAGATTAAGGTTTTGTATTAAAAAAGTAGTCCATTCAGGGCGTTATAGAAATTTGATTTGTGACAGTGTTCCTTTAATTACAGTAAACTAAACGGGTTAAAAAACTAAAAATAGTTTAAATAAATAAAAAAATCCAAAATTCTTAAATCAATGCAAAATGAATCAAATAAGCTTAGAAGATTGTAGTACAAAGGTCTGAAATGAAGCTGAAATGAAGCTCGCAGCGTTTTTTCCGGGACTGAAACGAAGCAACGTAGCAGGAACTAGTTTATGAACGCATTTTCCGCCAGGACTAAAACGAAGCGGGACTCAAACGAAGCCGGACTAAAACGAAGCGGGACTAAAACGAAGCGGGACTAAAACGAAGCGGGACTAAAACGAAGCGGGACTGAAACGAAGCTCGCAGTGATTTTTTTCCGGGACTAAAACGAAGCGGGACTAAAACGAAGCGGACCCCCCTGTCTTTATTGAGAGTCAAGGCTGGTTTTACTTCATAATTTTTCTTGTAAATAATTTTATCAGTATTTATTATTATGATCATTATGCCAATTATGCTCGATATCGTAGGACACATATGATTTAATGCTCTTTTCTTAATTAAGATCAAAAACGAGGAACTTTTATGATGTAAAACAAAATATTGATCATTTTTCAATTGAAATTCCAATTTGCCATTGTTTTGTTTAAATAGTTTTCGAGCACTGTTTAAAATAAACCTTGCAAATATGGTTTGAGGAATATGGAAACATTGAAATAAACTCAAAAGCTTTCGTTTAAATGTCATAATTACAATTATGTTGTAAAAATAAAGTTTCATCGTAACACAACAGCAACAATTCAAATTCCTTTAAAAATCCAAATAATCATTAGCGCATTAGACAAGGTGAATAAATTAAAATCTTTTAGTTATTGATTTAAAATTGAACGCAAAGTTTTTTGCAGTTAAAAATCGGCTGTGTTGTTGTGGTTATTTATTTCCAAAAGTATCATATTTACAAGAAGACCACCCTGTTAGGGCGGATATGTTTTTTGTTATTATTCGAATCGCCTTGTTTTCTGTCAAACATTTTTTTATTATCGACAAAAAACTACCAAAACCATAAATTGCCATAAGAAAACGTTCCCATGAACAAATGGCGTTAGCTTTTTTTGATAGACAAAAAATTGTGGTTGATTGTGAAGTCCAGCTGGCAGGATTTTCGGTGGGGCATTTTAGCTCCACGTCAAGAAGAAAAAGTAAAAAAGTCAAGACCAAATTTAGACGAAAAAAACGCAAACGATTTTGGTCTTAAAGAAAAAAGTTTCACCCACCCAGGATTCTTTTCGGAAACCGTTCGGACACTTCAAATGCTATAAAAACGGACTTAGCGGTTTTTCGCACAGTTTACTTTGTTAACACATCTGTTTTTTTTTGGTGGTAAAGTTGCTCCGGGTATAATGGTGTTTTTTTGCGATAATAACCAGCAGCCGCCCCTTAACAAAAAACCAAACGCCGATTGTGGTTATGTGGTTAGCGCTGTAAAAAAACGCTTTTCACGTCTTGAATATTTTTAACCTTTTGGCACCCAAAAAAAAACAAACAAAAAACAAACGATGGACAAAAGATTTTCCAACGTGAATGCAACAAGGCAGAGACACAATTATTGTTGTTGAATTTCTTTCCCAAGTAAATATATCAAGGGTTTGTCTAGGACAACTACAGGTAACCGGTGGTTTTTCAAACGTAAAATTAACATTTTAAGCTGTATTTACTGTTTAAAGCTGTAAAAATGTTAATATGGTCAGTGGACCGGCTTTTGTAATTTTTTTAATGTTTATAACTTAAAACCCAAGAAAAATCTATTGTCCATATGTTATAATATCTATGGGACCACCTAAATTTTACTTCTATAATTGTTTTGAAAAATTTATATATTTTTGCTAAATCCGCCGACGAAAATTGCGTTTTTATACTATAGGGTGACTGACTTAATTTCGGCCACGCCTTAATTTCGGCCACCAATTTAGAGTGTTAGAAAATTGGCTTATTTTTAAAACACAAAAGAACTAGCACAAAAGTAACTGGATTAATGTTGAATAAAATGTTTTTGCAAAAGTTTTTTTATTTTTGTTAGTCTACATTATCAACATTTTCATACAAAAAGTGAATTTTTTGTGATTTTCCTAATTTTTGCTTTGTGTTTAAACTGCATCAAATTTAGAACGAAACAATATATAACCTTAAAATATCTTCTATTTAAGGCTCAAAGTTGCTAATTTTCATGTTTTAGTATTTTCTTCAAAAAAATTTTGCAATGCGTTTAACTAACTGCGCATTTTAAGATTTCGTTAATTTCGGCCACCTGAAAATTTAGGTGAAAGAACCTGCCGTTTTTTGCTGTTTTTAAATATCATTGTACTACCGTATTTATAAAGAATTCTTTTTGGTCGTTTGACTTTGTTTTGACGTTTTTTAAGCCAAAAATAAAAATTGAACAAAAAATACAAATTATTAAAACTTGTTTTTTTAAGGTTTTGACATAATTATTTAAAGTCTTGCTTATAACTATTAAAGTTCGCAAACGGGAAAAATTAAGTTATATGTACCAAAAACAATACCTAAGGGTAAATTTGCAACCTTTAGAAATTTTTATTGTTCGTTCAAGCAATAGTTATGACCAGTTTTTTGTAGGTGGCCGAAATAAATGGCACGCGCCTTAATTTCGGCCACTATAAAAAGAAGACTTTAAATCTCCACTGATCTTTAAGTGTAACAGAAATTTTAAAATTTTGCACTGGAATAACAAATATAGCTATTGTTTGATTTTTAAGCCAAATTTTGGTTTGATTGAAAAAGCCAGAAAAAACTTATTCAAAAAAATAAAAAAAAGGTGGCCGAAATTAAGTCAGTTACCCTATATTCCGCTTCTTTAACTTCGCGAACTTCAGAATAAGGACTCTAAATCATCGACGGTTCACCCCCTGTGCCCATTGTGCTCAAAGGCGGGAAGGCGTGTCCAGAAGTTGGCAAATATTTTCCCAAGCAGCTAACAGAAGCCGACGCCTAACTCCGACTCCGACCCCCGTCCAGTGTGGAAAATCCAGAACATCACTCCCGAAAAAGGGACACTTTAAGAAAGAAAAATAAGACGTAATCCCGATAAAAACAGCTGGTAGAAAAACACGAATCAAAGATCTTAATCCGGCAGTTATGACCGGTTCCGGATGAATATTTTTTTGTTTAAAAGCCTCGGAAAAAAGGGAAAAAATAAAACTTTTTTATTTAAACTGAACACATAAACTGAACACAAAAGGGCAGACAGAGGATGTGATGTTCTCTATTGTTTGCACCATCTCCCGTTTCGGTGTCGATTTCATTTCTCGGACATCAATCCGGGTCCCAACCTTTCGTCTAAGTTATAAATAAGAGATTTGTTTTGGCAAAGATGGCCTTTGCCAAAAAGCTTCTATTGTTAACGCCCATTTGCACACCTTATACTTATACGCGGCTAGAGGTTAGCTTTTGAATCATCCTTCCCAACTTAAAAAAGACTAACATAATGCAATTTTTTAAAATTCAAAGCTCCGCAAATTATGGAAAAATTTAATCACATGACAACAAACAATAGTAAAACATAACAAGACAACAAACTAATTTTAACATTGCAGCAATTTATTTTTCAGATAAAATTATAATTGATTAAAACATGGTTTGGATGTAATATTTGGCCATAAAAAATATGTCATTGTACTGATTAAAAGCTGGTGCAATTTTCGTATAACACGATCATTCGTTTGCGAGAAATACCTATTTTAACTTTTTTGTAAGCGTGCATTAAGTTTTCCACAATACAAATTAAAGCTTTAAAAACGTAAATGTAAATGTAATGCAATACCGATGCTTATTCAATCACTAAATACGACAAGGTTGTTGTGATTATGTTCTAAACTAGTAATGTTCTCTTAAGGTTCAGAACTCTGGAGTCTCTCTGGAGCTTTTAAGCCATTTTTTTTGAAAAAAGATGCCAGAATTTTTTATAAAATTCTCTTGCGAACTAAATTTTTTTACATCTTAAAAAACGCTTAAAATAGCTACAAAAATTCGATTAAAATTTAAAACATATTTCAAGATTGAATTAGCTTTAAATGCTCATTTAAAGTACCAAGTTTCAAAACTCTTGAGTTCTTCTCGCTTGAAAAAGCCGGAGCTCCGGAGCGTGACATTTCAAAATATAAACAACACTAATTAAAAATTTTTAGGCTTCAGGACAATATAATTCAATCATTTAGAATATATGGATCAATATTATGTATACTTCTCCCGACTTGCCGGTCTATAATCCCCCCCCCGTTTTATTGGAGGATTTGCCCCCCCCCCCCGTTCTATCTGTTCCCCCCCCCCCGCCAAAAAATGAAAAAGTACCCTAAAAATATGACGCCATTTGGACCTATGATGACCCATCATCCAATTTTTTGCAGTTTTTAGCCTATTTCAATGTATTTTAAGCATCGCCTTCTTCTCTTTCTCCTTTTTCTTTTTTTTCACCCCTCGCTCGCCCCCCCCCCGTTCATCTCGCCCCCCCGTTCAAAAAACCCCCCCCGTGCCCCCCCCCCATTAAACCCCCCGTTTTAACCCCGGGGGGCGGGGGGTGCACAGGTCTGCGTCTCCGGTTGCAACAGTTTTAAAATGAATAAACAAAAGGATGCAAAAGTTGACGAAGGACGTTCTGATTGCTTTAGTTTGTACATAAATTGTAGACAATATAGTGACCACTTTTGAATAAGTTAACTAAGGTCCTTGTGAAGCTATTCAAATCTGAGGACTAAAGTAGCCTCTTGAGAAAATAGCGGGAAATTATTTATGAATTTCCGTTAGCCAGACCACCGAGCAAAGATAATTAGGCGTCAAATAACAATTTATGCTAATATAATTATATCTTTAACTGTTAAATTGTCTTGTGGTTTTTTATTTACCAAAATAATCAAGTCTGATATAGAGACCTGTGCACGGTCTGGAAATGCCCCCCGCTTGATTAAAGGATTTTCCTCCCGTTTTATTGCCCCCCGCCAAAAAATGGAAAAGTACCCTAAAATTATGACGCCATTTTTGACCTATGATTTCGCCATCATCGCGAATTTTTTGCAGTTTTTAGCCTATTTCAATGTATTTTAAGCCATTTTACACCTATTTTTACCGTATTTTCATTTTGTGTCTCTTTTTTCCCTTTTCCCTTCTTTTTTCTCTTTTTTCTCCTTTTTTTCTCTTTTTTTTCTCCCCTGCTTGCCCCCCGCTTTATTTCCCCCCCGTTTTAAAAAAGTTGCCCCCCGTCCGTGCCCCCCCGTTTTGGAATTGCCCAATAAAACCCCGGGGGCAGTGCACAGGTCTGGATATAGCATGTGAATTAATAATATAACTTGAACAAATGAAAAATTCAAAATTTTTAAATTAAAAATGTGTTAATGTGTTTAAGCAACGGCATTAAACAAGAAATCAATTTGTAAAGTAGTCATATAAAATTAAAAATATACTTAATTTATTTGTGATATATCATAAACATAACTTTCAACAATAAAAAAAAATAAATGAACGCATCAGTTGCCCCTGAATTGTTACTCATAGTAGTTTTATTAATGCACTCGATGGCAAAAAACAACAAACCACCCGCAGAAAAAAAAATTAAGATGCAATAAGCATTCATCATTAAAGACTTTTTAAATAATCTTTTAGACTTTTCCATTAATTATAAGTTATTTAAGCTGTCTATTCGAACGCTGAAAAAGATTTCTATTTTGCTCAATTTTAAACAACAGTTGTATTGATATTACATTTAGACAGGCAATATGCGCCAGTTTGGCAATATCACCACCCAAAAATTTTGGGGTGATTTTTAATTTGAACACATTCACAGTAAAATGGCAAATGTCTACGGAAGTACCTATGGGTAAAAAATCTATGGGGTTACCGGTTTTTTTTTTACATTTTTTTCTAGGGGTTAAAGTTCAAATCTAATTCTTGTATAATTATGACTGTGGCTCTTTTTGAAGTAAGACAGGGGAGAAAGACTTAAAGGCGCCACTTGAGACTCTGGGTAATAAGATTTGCATGAATTAGCGCGCGTGACTCAGAATACTAATTGCGATGGAATCCTATTTTATTTAATTAATATAATTCGGCAAAAAAACGCCTTTGGGTCAGAATGTTGCCACTTGTCGGATATAAGAAAGTGGCTTGCACTAAAAATGTATACACCTATATTTCGATATTTTTCTTTAATGCAAAGGTGTGATATGTGTATTGTTATGGTTTAGATGTATTATTGTATTCTTGGAAAAAAAGTTTTTCAAATAAAAAAGTTGCATTATTTAAACATTTTCAGAACAACGTGATTTAAATTTTTGACAAGGGAAGTCTACAAATCGAAATTGGTTTATTAAAATTTAGGGTGTAAGCAAATTCTGAGAATTTTTACGCCAGACTAAGAACTTACTTTCACTTATAATACATTGATTGACGCCTCTCAAAGCAGGAAAACCACTCTCAAACTTTTATGCGCTAACTCATAAGAAACTGGATAAAATTTTTTCACGTGAAAAAATTAACTTTAACTAAGTCATTAGCCTATTTATATAATTTTAAGTAATTATTGTGCGATAGAAACCTTTTTAAAATTCAATTGAATGCATACATATTTGCCCAAAAAACGTCCGATCAAAAATTATAATAAGATTGACTAATTTTTGGTAAAAAAAACCATCTTAATTACTGTTGTTTGATAAGAAAACAGATTCGTCAATATTCCAATTAAAAAATGAATCACTCTTTTTCTCTTATGACAGTTTTGCACAGTGAATTTGCACTAAAACCTCCCAGACACTAAATGTCTATTACTAATTAACTCGTTAATAATAATAATAACGATATTTCAGTCTCCAAACGTGAACAACCGCTAGAGTCGGGTGACACTTTTCATTTTAGCTTCTTGATAAATATAGCCATTGGCTATTAAATTTGCGGAGTTAATATAACGGTGCTAATTGGAAAAACCCTTCTCTCGAATATTTGGGCTTATGCAATTTTTATCCCCACGTGTTTTAAATCCGTACGAGGCCCCAATTTTTATTTCTCCCGAGTTAAAATTTTTAAAGGGGGATTTTTTTAAATTATAAAATATAAACGAGTAAAAAGGTTTAAAGGATTGAATTAGGAAAAAAATTGTTATTTGTTTTTCGAAAAATTTTTGGCATTCAAAAAGTTTATAAAAACTATACTTGCTCTGTCTAGTATTTTAATTTTTTTTTCTAATAAGATTTGGTAGTCAAATTAAATTCACAAATGGTTAAAAAACCAATTTAATTCCAAGTTCTTGACAACAAGTCTAATTGCTGAGGAATAAAACGGTTTAGACTATTGAAAAAAAAATCGGTGGTTGTTATCTATTGAAATATCTTATGTTTCCAGTATGACCTTCAAATAAACCGTCGATAAATAAATAAATAACCAAACGAAATAACAATACTTATGTCAGCGAAATAACATGTCGTTTATTCCTAAAAGCGTCGTTTGTCAAAGTGGGTCCTTAATAGAATATGGCTATTTAGCAAAATCCATTAGGCAATATTATAAGGCGAGATAAGAAAAAGTGCCAGCCAATATAAATTATTTGCATACAACGGAAAATAAAGATACATTTTTTCGCTTTTAATTTTTGACATAAAACTAAAGAAAAATGAGGTGGTTGTAAACCACCCATAGCACCACCCACAATCTAGGAGCAAGAAACTTACAGCATTATAGGTATTTTTTTTCATTTACCACAAAAAAGCAAGTGCTGTTCGCTGTTTTAAGAAATACACACTAAAAAGTTGCAAAATACGAATTGAATTTAAATGTAATTAATTACATACACATCCAATGCATATTATATTTGCTAAAAAATATTTTTTACTCCTCTCATAACACATCGTGACAAAAATAAAAAAAACTAGTGCAGAAATTCAATTTACTATGGAGTATCGTAGGAAAATAAAATTATATTCACGTACAAAAGTAATAACAAAGTTTTACATACATTGTAGCGACAACTAAATTGTTGAACAAAGTTTTACATAGACAACTAACCTGGTGGACAAAGGCAGCGGGCTACTCGGGCTATAGCTCTCGGTAGTCTGGCAGTATCGTTGGACGATTGTGAGTTGGGATCCGGAGATCCAGGCTAAAATAATAAAAACTAATAATTATAATTATAATAATAAATGCAATTTAAAATATTTTTTAAGTTTTTTAGTATTGCAAGCAGCGGGGTTTCCGCATCTTGTTATTTTATTAACACATGCATAGTTTTGGGCTTTCTTTACTTAAAAAACGTAAAACTGATGTCAGAAAATACTATCATTTCAATTACTATATATTTGTTTTTTTAACAATTTTTAATTTAAATTGCACTTTTTTTCTTTATATATAAAGTTGTTAATGCAAAATAATATTTAGTGAGTGCATATCCCTAATTGATTCATCTTTTAAGCAACAAACGTGGTACGTTCTAAATAAAAATGTACCTACTTGACTAATAAAATGTTTTTTAATTGAGAATGAATTTATTTGCATAGGTTAATAATAAGAAATTTATGTTTCTTATAATTATTTTAAATTTCTTTGCTGCGACGTATATTACGAATGCTACTTAATCGAGTTTTTTATATCTATATTTCATTGCGGATTTTTTTTATTCAAAATCGAATTTTTTGCGTTCAAAAACCAAAAAAACGCGCACTTCTCTCAGTTTTTTTAATTGTTCTTTCAAGCGCTAATGAGCTGTAAATTGGTTTTGCTACTAAAAAAAATCTTCGGGCGACTTATCAACGTCTATTCCCACACACAAACCCTGATACCGTTGCAGAGGAAATTGCGCAATATTACTCGAGTATTTTTTGCCAAAGAACAACGCCAAAAATCTTCGTTTTTTTTCGCCCAGCTCGCGCTTTTTTGAAATTCCCCGCTTTGATTGGTGGAAAATCGGCGTACCCATCCGCTGCCTATTTTGGCTCGTTATAAATTTACATAAATAATTAATCACGGCTGGCAGGAATTAGCGGACCGGAAATATGGCGCGCGATCCCCAATTATAAGCGAATTATAGGGTTATTTCGCCTTGTTCTAATATCAAATACGGACAGCCCTGAATAAAGCTAACTGTGCTTTAAATCGCTTTTTTACGGTGCACATTCAACTGTCTAAGAATACCATTTTTATTAAAGCTTCGGGCTTTTCAATTGCGTTTTTTTCATTTAAGTCAAATTTTTTTACAGATTTCCGTTTTTTCAATTGTTAAAAGCACTCGAGAACCAATGTTAATAAGTCATAAAAGCCATGATTGAATATGTGTCTTTTGTGCGGTCGGTTAAAACCCGTCGGCCGACCTGACAAAAGTTGTTTCTTTTCTAACTCCGAGGCAGCTGTCCGCCTCGGTATTCCAGGAGATAAACTTACAGGAGGAAGCCGGGGCAACAATGAGAACATTAATTACACAAACTTAAGCATAGTTCGAGATGCGTTAAACCGTTCGGCGCTTGGATGTGTTGCGTTATCGAAATTTAACACACAGGGCCACTTCTGGTGGGATCGCGGCTAATAAATTAAGCGAACTGCGATTTCGGGCGCGGGGGACACCGGCCCGAGTCAAAACACAAACGCGGAGAAAGTATCACGTCAAAACACAACGAGTGAGCAAAATGAGAAAAATAGAGAGCATTTAGCGAATAAGTGCCCAGTTTAATTATTTATTTTGAATTAAAATGAAACACAAAGAGCTTGATATTGTCTCACAAGTTTTAGTTTTTGCTTCTGAATATATTTGCATTAATATGTATTATAATACATGTATACTTATTTCTTAAATTATAAAAATTCACGGTTCAGCCTAAAAGCGCCCTAACAAAATTACAATATCTAATTAAACCAAGTGCATTTGATTGGTTTTTCTGATAAAACTGCGTATTAAAATTAATTATTTTCTTTTTTTGCAATATTTTACCGAAATCAAGTTATTTTACAATGCGCAATTAATTCTTTTGTTTTTAAACGATCAGCCTGGGTGAAAGTTTATGGCATGGAAACAATACTTTACCCTGCGCTAAATGCAACTATTATTATGGCATCAATAAACTAAGCAATAAATCATTTCAATTGCGCCGTAAAATTTATTGCTAAAAACACAGGTAGCCAGATAATTTATTTATAGCCATATTACTTTTTAGCGTAGAAAAATTTCTTCTAAAAATAGTATAACGTATAAGGAAAACTGCAGGGGCTATTTGTTTTGAAAATTGAAGCCGATGTTGATTGGACAGATGGCATAATTTATAGATTTCACTCGGTTGCTGATTGGACGAGCAAGTAAAAATAGTATAACGTATAAGAAAAACTATTCTAAACGTATAAGAAAAACTAAAAAAGTATTCTAAAAATAGTATAACGTATAAGAAAAACTGAAGGGGGTATTTTTTTTTAAAATTGAAGCCAATGTTGATTGGACAGATGGGATAATTTATAGATTTCACTCGGTTGCTGATTGGACGAGCAAGTAAAAATAGTATAACGTATAAGAAAAACTATTCTAAACGTATAAGAAAAACTAAAAAAGTATTCTAAAAATAGTATAACGTATAAGAAAAACTGAAGGGGGTATTTTTTTTTAAAATTGAAGCCAATGTTGATTGGACAGATGGGATAATTTATAGATTTCACTCGGTTGCTGATTGGACGAGCAAGTAAAAATAGTATAACGTATAAGAAAAACTATTCTAAACGTATAAGAAAAACTAAAAAAAGTATTCTAAAAATAGTATAACGTATAAGAAAAACTGAAGGGGGTATTTTTTTTTAAAATTGAAGCCAATGTTGATTGGACAGATGGGATAATTTATAGATTTCACTCGGTTGCTGATTGGACGAGCAAGTAAAAATAGTATAACGTATAAGAAAAACTATTCTAAACGTATAAGAAAAACTAAAAAAGTATTCTAAAAATAGTATAACGTATAAGAAAAACTGAAGGGGGTATATTTTTTTTTAAAATTGAAGCCAATGTTGATTGGACAGATGGGATAATTTATAGATTTCACTCGGTTGCTGATTGGACGAGCAAGTAAATGCGCATACTTACCTCGGCTGTTGATTGGACGAAGCTCCAGAAGTCGGGTTCGAAGGCGTCGAAGAAGGAGATCCGCTGCTCCAGCAGCGCCACCCGCGACTCCAAATGGGAACTGCGGACGGATAGGAAAACACACAGCCCCAGGCAGACTAGGCATATCACTGGCATGAGTAGATGGGCGAGTAAGGGAACGTTGGAGCTTTTTTCGGAGCCGCGGAGCTCCCCGCGCACTGCGCCGCACAGAGCGTCCAGTTTGTTGTAGCCATATTCGCGGAGTGGCTGCTGCGTCTCCTTTCTCCGGGCTCTGTGGTGCGTCTGCGTGTGGCGGGCGTCGCCGCCGTCTTTATGCAAATTTTCGTCGCCGTCCTCCTGGACCGAGGGTCCACTATGCAAATTTTTGTCGCCGACGAGTGTCCGCCCGTCCGCGGTGACCAGCGTCCGCCGAGGGGCGGGGCTACGCTGACGCCATATCGGCGGCTGTCGCTTATTGGCGGAATCCTGTCCCTGATTGTCGCTGATTGGTGGCGAGCCAGAGTGCAGAAGACTGCAGGAGGCGGAGCTTCCGCTCGCCTGGGCTTCGGAATCGTAACTGGAAGCTTTCATTCGGATTTAATCAATCCCGAAATTCCCAGTTCTAGGAAATTGGAAACAATATAAATTATAATAATAAATATACTGAATTTTATGTCTTAGTTTCTAGGAGCCTGAGGTTTGTTTGCATTATTTTAAATAGCATAGTGATTTTCTGCAGAGTGATTTGGGAATTTAGTAAAAAAAAACGTTTAAACTGACTATCTGTGCATTCTTTAATTTTTTTTCGATTTTTTATTTACACAGAAAAGTCTGGGCGTTACGTTATTTCTAGCAGCGGAACTTTTTGTTGGAAGTGTAAGTGGTAAAAAATAATGCCCTATTTTCTGTTGTAAACACGACTCCTAGAGATTGTGTGTGTGTGACCATCATGTGTGATTTTGTCAATTTTAATATAAATGCAAACTTTTTATATATACAATACATTCACAAAAGCATTTTTAGATTTTTCCAAAATAACAAGGAATGGTCCAATAAAGAAAGGTTGACTCAACGCTTCGTTAGCAAGTTACTAAAAATAGTGTCGTGTTTATTTGATTTTTTAAATATAGCTTGATAACAATTATCTTTAAGTTTGATTCTCCGAACCAAATTTTAAAAAAATACTAAAAAATGATTTAATTTAAATGAAAGAATGTTAATGATTATTTTGCATCTACATGAAATCCTCTATCCATCTTATTGAAAAAAAAATGAAACTATCATTATTTTCCGGATAAAAACATTAGCAATAATTTTTAACAAATGGCTAACGGAGAATGCAGTTAATGTCCATTTATTCCACCAGTCCAGATGGTAAATATGGTAGAATTAAGACAAAACAAAAGATTGGCATCGACCTTCTGTAACAACCATACATGGGCACGGGGAGGGTTGGGGGGTTAACCCCCAAATTCTGAGAAGGGGGTTTAACCCCCCCCCCACTCAGAAGTAGGGGGGAGAAAAAGTTAACCCCCCAATTTTGGAAAAATGAAGAAAAAAATGTCTTTAAAATGACTTCTAACTGCCTCCAAACTTAAGTTTTGAGGTCAAAATAAATGTTTTAAGCAATAAAAAAACTCAAAAATGCAATAAAAAGGGCTTTTTGAACTAAAATTAGCATTTTTTACCTATTTTTCCTTCAAAATCGAAAAACGATATGGGTAAAATGCACTCAAGAAAAAAAACGATATGGGTATTCGTATTTTGCGTTTCTCGGATTTTAACCCCCCCCCCTAATCTGAGGTTTAACCCCCCCACTCCGGACCAACTTGCCCATGTATGGTAACAACTCTAGTTTCTGTAACAACTCGAGTTGAGATAATGTTTTAAAAATATGACGCCTTATAAATACGAGTGCTAATGCTTAAAATACATTGGATTGTGTAACCCAGCACGTTAGCCCATAAAGTACTGATGCTGTAGATTACATGCTTAAGTCTTGTATTATCCATTTCTCAGCCCAAAAGTTAAAAATAGCTAATTTTTCCCCATTTTTTCTTCCTTTTCTGAAACTCAATTGTTTCGGTCTCTTATTCCAGAACGTTACACTTTTTAATAAATTTGATCAACTTACATTTGTTCAACTTCTCCCAGCCGTTGTTGCGAATCAAGCCGAGGAACTGGAAAAAAAAAATTCAACGTCTCAACGAAAAAAAAATCGTCGCGTAATTCAATTTCCGTTAAAAAACTGTTCATAGAAGACGTCCAAATGATAGTCGGTGACACAACTGTCGGTGGGTCAGTTGAAAAACGCGCGGATATTGGGTTCCGAAAACAGGTAGAAACCGGCCGAAATGGTTCTGTCTGTCTTGGTAAGTCGGTGAAAAACGCGTGGAGACGGGGGCTCCGACCTCGCGGTTAAGTGACCATCATAATAAATATAACAAACAATAACAAACAACTCGCGGAATGGAATAACGCGGAATAACGGTTGGTTGTCCGTGGGGGGTCTCTTTTGTGGCCGGGGTTGGAAATTCCCGCGCGGATATTTCTAAATAACATAAAAATAAAACCTAAACACTCTGTCTGGCTCGGAGTCGTAAGTGGCTACGGCTTTCACGCGAGGGGCGGTAGGTAGGTACTGAGGAGAATTTTTAGACCGCCCGGGGGTCTAAAACCGCCAAATGACAAATCGGACACAATGCAAAAGCACTTGAGTCCCGTTTCCTTTTACCCAAAACCGCGACTCTTTTAAAATATCCGCAGCCGCTGCTCGGCTCTCACTCACTTTCTCCAATATACGCGTGCGTTTTTCCGCGGTGGGAACTGGCTTTCGCCACGCCCCTCAACCTCGCCCACTGATTGGTCGTCGCCTACGCCTAATGGCCGTTTAGTTATAAGCGACCGACAGCGCAGTTACGCTCCACGTAATGAGAGTGATAATTTGTTAAGCAGATTTAAATTGGAAAATTAATCGCCGGATTTAATGTTATTAAGCAAAATACGAAAGCTTTTAGGGCGTAATATAATTGTGATAGGATAGGTTTTGTGTTTGTCACAAAATTAGCAAGTTATTTGCTATTATCATTTAAGTCCCAAAATCGTTGGCTTTAAGTGTTTTTAAGCCAATAAATTACCGAAAGTTTTTCGTGCGATATGATTGCTAAAGATAGTTTTTGTAAGTTTTTTACAAAATAACACGTTATTTGTTTTGTACTAAATAGTGCTGTAAAAAGTAATAATTTTCAATTATTTTAAAGAAAAGTGTAAGTAATTTAAAAAATTTTAATTTAAGTAAAGTAAGAGTTAAAGTAATTTCTGAATTTCAAATATAAGTACAGCAAAAGTAGAAGTAAGACCTATTTTTTAAGTAAAAGTAATAGTAAAAAAATAATAAAAGTAATTTTGAAAGAAGCAAAACACTGGTTTTCGGAGCTCCAAATCTCTGTGTCAAATGCTTTTCCTAATTATATGCACAAATTTTCATTTTAATATGTTTTTTGGTCTAAATAAAGTGTTTTTATCTTGTTAGCGGCCTAAAAATTTTTCGTCTCTCATTTTACAAAAAGTCCATAGGGAATCTACTCGTTGAAATTACTTAAATTTTACTTAAGTTAATTTAATTATTTGCAGAAAAAAAACGGAGTAAGAAAGAGTAAAAGTAATTAAAATTTTAAAAGTCGAGTAAAAGTAAAAGTAATTGAAATTTAAACGTCGAGTAAAAGTAAAAGTAATCCAAAATCCGTTACGTTTATTAGTTTAAGTAAAAGTAAAAGTAACTTTTTACAACACTAATTTGTACACCATTCAATAACATTCCAATAGATTGTTTTGAAATTTTCTAAATTTTTAACAAAATACGACTTTAAAAGAGAGACTTTTTAAATGTCAAAAGTGTTAATAACAGAAAAATCTAGATTATTTCGTTTATTAAGCCGAATTTAAAATATTTTCTACTAAAAGTAAAAATTAATAATATACAAATTAAATTGCAGTCTAATGAGATTTTTTATTTTTAGTATTGTTTGAACCGTTCAAAATTATTAAAAATGAACTGTTTGATGATTGTTTAAAATTAAATATTGTTTATTTATGGACGGAAATAAATAAAAGTTTTTCGTTTTAAAGTATTATCAAAAATTTATCGCGATTTAGAGCATTTTACGTTATTTATAATTGATTTTTGACATGGTTACTGCAAAAACTTTCGGATTTTTTTATTTCAAACTCTTGTATGACATTTGATTATAATAGTTTCAATAAATCGACTAAATTGTGATAGTATATTAATTTTCCTTAAATATATTCACACGACAAATCTAAAATATAATATTCATTAAACAAAAATCTTTATGTTGTTGTTTTTTGACCATAAGATTTTTTTTACAATAAAACACCACACTAGAATAAAACCACAATACAACCAAAGCGCCAAACCTTCTTATTAAATCATTCCCATAAAACTTTATTTAATTATTCCTTTGATTTTACGCAAATAAACGGTTATTATTGTTCTTGTATATCGTGCACTTTTGCAAGTTTGTTTTTGTTTTAAATTTTATTTCAGATTTTTGTCTATATTTACATTAAAACCACTTCGATATTATAATTTTGAAAAAAGATATTAGGCTCTGCGAATGAATTTCCATTAAATTAGAATTTAGTTTATTATATTTTTAAACACTAAATTAAAATAAGTTGCGAAATAAACCTATAAATTCTTATCTCACTTAAGTGAATATTAGGTATACAAAAAGTGTTCGTAAATGTTGATTCCCTTTAATTCTTTGGGGCGAAAACCCCGCAAAAAATATACTAAACGTACTAATACTGCACTGAAAATCATATTGAAAGTTCAATCAGTTGTGCATAAAACATGCGGATTATTACATGTAAATTAAATGAGATCGTATGCAAAATATTTAATACGTGAAATTCATAAATTATTGTCTAATTTTTTATTTACAAAATATTGGCGACGGTTAGATCTAATAATAATAAAATTAATAAAAATAATAAAACAACATAATAAAAAATAACAGTCTAGGATCGTTTACTTTAAAATAATAATTAAACAACCAATAAAATTACAAATATATAAAACTTAATTAGGAGAATTCAATTAGGAAATTTCACATTTACAGTCTTCGCTATATTATATAAAGTAAACTATATATGGATTATTAACAACAAAATAAAAGTACAAAACCTAAATATTATAACCAATTTGTGGACCCAATTATATTCTATGAAATATAAAACGTCATATGTTCAAAAATTTGAATCTAAAAAAAATAAATTTGTTATTGGACTTAGAGGCTTTATTAATTTTAAGGGTTACCAAATTTTTTGGTTATCCCGATAAACTTACAGAAACCAAAACCGCTTAAAATGACACCAAAAAGTTACGGAAATAAAATTGCAATCGTTATGATTTGTTCATTTTTTTGAAAATTATTTATTTTAGACACCGGAAGCATTATGTCAAGTTTTCCCATTAGTAAAGCTTAAAGTAAACTTTGGTAGTTTAAAAAGAAATATAGACACATTAAATAAGTGACATTTGATGCATTTTTTTATGTTTCAAAATTTTCGGAAAATGTTAAAATAATTATTTTTTATTGATTTTAGACTGACAAACTTCATGATTTTTAACATTTCATTAATAGTTTACAACAAAATAAATGCTTGGACACAATCTGCTCGATACTAATTAATAATAATTAATTTCGTATAAATTTATTTCTTTTACGCGAGTGCGATTTTTAAGCACTAAAGTTTCCTATAGAGGAACTTGTTTACTAAACATTATTATTAAAAAGCATGGCGGTCGTAACCCAAATACAATCAAAATAAAACTATGGTTGAATTATATCTGGCTGACGCCGAAAATTAGAATGCAGACATGAGGGGACCAATTAAAATTGTGCGGTAATGACGTTTAAAAAAACAAATAAGAACGCAGATTTTTTTTTCATTCCACCTTTTCGCAAAGTATACAAAAATTAACCAAATTTAGCTCTTAAAAAATTTGCATTTAGGTTCCAAATTAAGTAATTTGATAAATAATTATTAAAATACAAGTTTTAATTTTCATTATAAATCCGTTTTAGTGAAAATTTATTAATGTTTTTGTTGTTAAATAGTCGAGTCGATTCAATATTGCAAATATCCAGGTCAGCTACATTTTTTGCCTATAAGCAGCTTTATAATAACCGATCATTTGGCAAATTTATTATTTAAAATTAGCTGTTCGAAATCATTTTTTATTGAGAAAACAATTCACAGGTTAGCCGTAGTTATTTTTGCTACTACTACTACTTTATATATTAATAGATATAATAACAACAACAACAATAATAATAATAATAATAGTAATAATAATAATAATAATAATAATAATAATAATAATAATAATAATAATAATAATAATAATAATAATAATAATAATAATAATAATAATAATAATAATAATAATAATAATAATAATAATAATAATAAATAATAATAATAATAATAATAATAATCTTCACTATATAAAAATAATTAAAAAAGAAAAAGAAAATAATAAGAAAAAACACTGTTTTATTGGGTGGGAGGAGATTAATCACTATATCATTTAAGATAATGTTTCTTTGATTAATAAATTTAATGAAAAAAAAACATTATATTTAAAACTTATTTTTGAGTTAGTTTCTAAAATTTTAGCTAAGAACTTGACTTTAAAATGTAACCTTTAACTGCGAAAAAATATAACCTTTAACTGCAAAAAAAATAAATCAAATTTGCAGTCGCGTAAGTTTTTATCCATATTATCTAGCCTACCATTGTTTTTATTTTCATATAGAAATCAAACAATGTAAGGCATCTATGGCTTTGTTTTGTGCGGCCGTTTTAAAATTTAATCAAGCGGAGTGAAAATCCTAGAATGCAATTTTAGGCGACGAAAATTTATTGAAATCTTATCGCATTTTTGCAGAAAAAGAAGTATTTATTAAAACATAGCCGAATAGAAAAATAATCTATGTCACCAACAGATATAGCTAAAATCCTAAACACTATGCGTATACAAAAAATGTATAAAAATAAAAGTATTTTCAACAACTAAGTGTTACTAAGCACGTTTAAGTAATTTTTACTTTATAGTTTCTAATAAAACAAAATATTTTCAACCTAAAAAACTTACCTTATTTTTATTAAACAGTTTTTCTAATTTTATGTTGGGCAATTCTCACAGTGTGATTTTTTTCAATCATCTATACGACATGCGGAATAATCTACAGATTGTCGAATATTTACGTAAGAATTCTTCTGCATAACAGATATTTCCAAATACGGGTTGAGTTGAGAGTACGACACGACGATTTTGCGAAACCACGGTACCGCGACACGATAGTCCAGATGGTATAAGACATGACGGTTTCGTGGTGCAACAAAAAGTTACCGAGTAAATAATACATATTATACAGCTTCAAGCAACGCACGGTTTTAAATTAAAAAAAAAACTTTCTCTCATTTTGACCTTTTAATGAGGAGCTTTTTATTTTTTTGTTTTAAAAAACAAACACGAGCCATAAATGTGTCTTTCAACAATGTTTTAATATTCAGGGAGAAAACAAAGTAAAAAACCAACAAAAAACTTGATCTAGCGCTAGGGAAAAAAATGATCTCCAATGAATGAGAAATCTCCATTTTTTAAGCGCTAATTGGAATTGGCTAAAAGTGTTTCTATAACGCAGACCTGTGCACTGCCCCCCGGGGTTAAAACGGGGAGGGGGCAATTCCAAAATGGGGGGGGGCACGGGGGGAAACTTTTTTGAAACGGGGTGGCAATAAAACGGGGGCGCAAGCAGGGGAGAAAGAAAAAAGAGAAAAAAGGAGAAAAAAGAAGGGAAAAGGGAAAAAAGGGACAAAAAAAAAAGCGAAAATAAGGTAAAAATAGGTCTAAAATGGCTTAAAATACATTGAAATAGGCTAAAAACTGCAAAAAATTTGCGATGATGGCGTCATCATAGGTCAAAAATGGCGTCATAATTTTAGGGTACTTTTTAATTTTTTGGCGGGGGGGGGGGGCAATAAAACGGGGGGGGGCAATAAAACGGGGGGAGGGGCAAATCCTCCAATAAAACGGGGGGCATTTCCAGACCGTGCACAGGTCTGTATAACGTCATAACTCTCTGAAGATATTTAACACTAAACACCATCCGTTTAAATAGGAGGGTTTTGACCATCGTGTTCATTTTCGGCTCCAAGTTTCCCATTTATGGCTTCAAGTTCCTTTTTTGGCCCCAATTTCCAGCTCTAAGTTGTTAAGTATTTTCTTGCGCGCTTTTCAAAAAATAATCGACCAAATTTACATAAGAAATAATTCGCATAAGCGTGGCTGGCACGCAGCTGATTGATTGGTCTGCCATAGGATGTTTACTTCAGCAATAGTACGTTCAGCCGTTTTTGCACGATTTTCTAGCAAAAAGGTTCAAATGCTTTGACAGTTACGCACTTTTCAACCAAACCGTATGCAAATTATTCCTTATGTGAATTCGGTCGATTAAAGGTGCGGTGCACGTGCAGAGTCAAACTTTTTGTCTTCGATTTTGATATTCTTGTAAAAACATTACCTCTGCCCCCAATAGCCCACAAAAATGTTTTCAACAAAATATCTTTCGTGGTTCACGAGTTATGAACCGTACATGGGCACGGGAGGTTGGGGGGGTTAACCCCCCAAATTCTGAGAAGGGGGGTTTAACCCCCCCACTCAGAAGTGGGGGGAGAAAAGGTTAACTCCCCAATTTTCATCATCAAAGTTTATTCTAGAAATATACGATCAAAAAACAAACAACAATGATATAATTGCGAACCGATCACGGTCGCTAAACATGACAAAGAAATGGTTTACTCTAGAATGTGACTCAAAGGCTTAATTAGTAAGCACTAAATTGAGCCACTTTGAATACTTTTTCTAAATATTTTAATGGACGGGGCTGAGACTTGGTTTTGCGTTAACATATTCCATTTTGATATTACTCTGTTAGAAAAGAAATATTTTCTTATGTTTATTCTATGCTTTTCCATTTTTAGTTTGTAAGAGTGACCTCTTGTCTGATTTTCATTAAAAGTGAAAAAAGTATATCGACTATTATTTGTGGTTTCATGTATAAGTTTATAACATTCAACAAGATCTTGATTTGCACGTCGCTCTTCAAGGGTGAGTAATCCTAAAAATTTTAACCTTTCCTCGTATGAGACTTTTTTTAAATGGCATCTTTGAAATAGTCTTCTGGTGTATGACCGCTGGACTCTTTCTATACAAGCTATGTCTCGCTGTAAGTGTGGATTCCAAATTACGCTAGCATATTCTAGTTGAGGCCGTATGTATGAGGTGTAAGCGCGTAAAAAACTAGAGATACAACTTGAATTAAAAGATCTAAAAACTAATGCAACAGTTTTTAAAGCTTTTCTTGAAATAATTTCACAATGATCAGAAAATTTTAAACTATTAGACATATAAACACCTAAATCTTTAATGACATTAACTCTTTCAAGAAAACTTTTATTCATACTGTATTTCAAAGTATTTTCTCTGTATTTGGTATCAATTTGTAAAACTTGACACTTGTTTGTTGCCAACTCAAGTTGCCATTCTTGTGCCCAATGACATATTCTATCGAGATCTTCTTGAAGACATTGTGTGCTTCTATTTTCTTGATCTTTGGAAAAAGTATTGTACACCTTCGCGTCATCGGCAAATAACATAATTTTGGAATGAAAAACACAATTAACAATATCATTGATATATATCAAAAACAAAAAAGGCCCTAGAACGGAACTACGGGTGTGCATTGCCGAGAAATTACATTTTAGCCGCGCCTTAGCTTTAGTACTAAGGTCCAAAAATCGTTTAGCCTTAGCTTTAGTACTAAGCCCAAAAAAGGCTTAGTACTAAAGCATTTTAGCCTTAGCTTTTGCCAAACAGAAAAATATGGACATGTTCCTAAATTTTAAAAATTATCCCCTTTCTAAGGTAAATCTTAGCATTGAACTGCTAAATTTACAGTAAAAACTTAACATTAAAAACGTTTTTAACGTTTATTGAATCAGGTTTTAATTTTATATTTAAAAAAATATTATTTTTAGGGTTAGTTTTACAGATTTAAAATTGGTTTTTTAACTGTAATGCAGTTTTAGCTTTAAAGTAAATAGCCATCAAAAATTGTTAACTATCAAGAATATGTTTTCTAAAATCCATATCTAACAACAAAACATTTAAAGGTGCGGTACCAAGTCAAAATTTTTGTCTTCGAATATGATTATTTTTTGTAAATATTTTACCCCTTTCCCTAATAGCTTACAAATTTTTTTTTAATCTTTGGTGGTTCAGGAGATATGACCCCCAAAATCGCGTTTTTTTTTCAAAATTCTGTACTTGAAAAATTTGTAAATGAGTACAAAATTTTAAGTTATAAAATTTTTACTGAAAAAAAAACACGGTTATTTCTACTTTAATTTGATACCTTGGTTGTTAAGATCGGAGCAGTATTTCTCGAGATATTGCGTTTTCCGTAAAAAAAACCCACGATTTTTTTTGCTAAAAATACGAAGTGTAGGCAAAAGGCAAAATGTTGGGCAAACTTGATCAAAACACTTCCGTGGTTTGGTGTTTTTAACGAAAAAATCAAGGGTTTTTGTTTACGGAAAACGCAATATCTCGACAAATACTGTATTAAACTTAACAATCACGGTATCAACATAAAGTAAAAAGTAGCCGCTTTGTAGTAAAACTTTTATAATTTTAAATTTTAACTCATTGAAAATCCTTCAAGTACATAATTTCTAAAAACGCGATTTCGGGGGGGAGGGTCATATCTCCTAAACCCATAAAGATATTTTAGCAAAAAAATTTTTGTGGCCTTTTGGAGGCAGGGGTAACGTTTTCACAAAAAATCATAAAAATCAAAAACAAAAAGTTTGACTCGGTACTGCACTATTAACCGACAT
>JASAMX010029820.1:0-13076 GCA_030248175.1 Microlaimidae sp. YZB2_3 | reverse complement strand
AACAGACGGTGGTTGTTTTTTTTTCCTGAAAAAGTATTGGAAAGAAGATCATTTTATATAAAATTTCAAAAAAATTAGGGCTGGTTTATACCAGAGTGGCAAGAGACGCGTTCTACACGCGTTAACGTTATTCCACCATTATTGTTACTTGCCAGCTGTTACTCAGGTGGGAAACAGCCTTATATTTCCATACCTCTAAGTTTGGGGTAGTAACTATAGACAAATCAATTAAAATGATGCATTGTAATTTGTTGTACCCCTTGTGTCCTAACCGCGGACCTATGATGGGGTCTGATCCTTTTTAACAAAAAGTCACGTGAGGGTGGGGTCCATGTTCAGATTTATTTCTTCCGCTACCGAGAACTAACATTATTCCTGACTAGCCCAACCCCAATTTTTGTTCACTAATATACCTGTTGTGGATGCTGGGGATGTTGTTGCTGCACTGTGACTGTGCAGGACGTGGGCGGTAGTTGCTGGACGAGGTGTACGGCGGCGCTTGCACCGGCGCCACGATTTCTGGCCTGCTGCGCCTGCTGCTGCGCTTGTTGCTGCGCCGCGGCCTGGGCTGCCACAACTGCCGCCGCTGCAGCAGCCTCTTCTTCTTCTCGCAATTCCTTAATAAAAATTTTATTTAGAACACAACCGATAATAAATTTGACACAAATTATGAAAATTGGCTAAAATGTTAATAAATAACATTTTTTAAAACTTTTATATATAAATGCAACTACCACGATTTTTAGGTGCTAGAAAAACTCTGCAGTGCAGAATATTTTTAGAAAAATCACTGCTAAATAAAAAAACAACCAAAATGTTATTTTTCCTAAGCCAAAGCGAAACCTGCGCGTTTTTTTCTTTTTTTTTTAGGGGAAGAATACACCCACGACACCCAAGATGGAGGGGTTTGGGGGAGGGTTAAAATTCGAGGAACGCATTTTACTCATATTGTTTTTTCTAAAGTGCATTTTACCCATTTCATTTTTCGATTTTAGGTCAAAAGCCCTTTTTATTGCATTTTTGAGCTTTTTTATTGCTAAAAACACTCATTTTGACCTCAATATATAAGTTAAGTTTGAACTTAAGTTTGAAGGCAGTTAGAAGTAATTTTAAAGTTTTAAAAATTTAAATTTTATATTTATTCTAACGACTTGCCTCTTTCCGATACAAGCATTTTGGGGAAATCAGTCAATTATTTATATCTTAAAATGGTTATTAATAAAGAATGTATTATTGATTTAAGTGTATTTAACAACAGATGAATTTAAATTTAAAGTAATTCGATATATTCGAAAATCTAGTAATGTTAGTTGTAAAATAGGTTTAAATTTGTTTTTCACAGAACTTGTTAGAAGTGCGCGCATTTGTTGTAAAATTGAT
Source organism: Microlaimidae sp. YZB2_3 (assembly GCA_030248175.1). Lineage (NCBI taxonomy): Eukaryota > Metazoa > Nematoda > Chromadorea > Desmodorida > Microlaimidae > Microlaimidae sp. YZB2_3. The sequence goes on along the minus strand of JASAMX010029820.1, from coordinate 11,696 downwards.
TTTTTCTTGGTCAAAATTCAAGCCTTATACCTAACAGGATTTTTTTACAATTAGGCTTTAACAAAAATGAACTTTTTACTAAATTTGGTATTTATAATAATAAAACTTATAAACAAATGTACAAGGGCGTAGCCAGGTGGGGTTGTAGGGGTGGCAGGTTCCCCCCCTTTTGGGTTGGCGGAGGTAAAAATTTGGGGGTCCGAAGGAAACAATTTTAAAAAATTTCCTCGCGCATCGCTCCGCCCAGCGCTTGACATTTATATACCTTTTTACAACATTTAACTGATGTTTTTAATGAATTTTAAAGACAATTTTAGAAAATTTTTTCGTGTTATCGCACGATTTTTAATGTTATACCTTTTTAAACCGATAATTTTTCAAGTTTAACTTAAAAAAACAATGCAAATAACAACAAAAAGAATCACCTAGCGCGAAGCGCAAAAAATTTTACCTTTTTAATGTCTTTTTACGGTATTTTGAAAATTTGGAGTACAACCCCCCTTTTCGAAATCCTGGCTATGCCCCTGCAAATGTATATATCAATACATTAGGTAATTTATTAATTTTTTTCAATAAATTAAATTTAGCTAAATTCAGTAAATTTTACATTATTAATACGTTTATTAAAATTAAGCAAAAAAATTTTTCATTATGTAAACATATCCAAACAAAGTCTATTTAATTTTTCCATAATGTATATTTTTCCATATAAAAAGGATTTTTTTTTGTTTTTTTTTGGGGGTGGTGCTAGGGGAGTAGTGTTTTTGTGTTTTATGAGCTGATTGTTTATTTTTTTTTTAGAGCGAAGCGGCCGGCGATGGATATTCCATATTGCCGCCTAATACCCTATATCAGCACTGTTGTTGATGTAGAATTTTAGTCAAGGCCCCACCCCTATCAGGGGATTTTTGAGAGCAGATGTGAGTTTTACATTTTTGTATGAGAATAATTATATAATAATAATAATAGTGAAAAGGAAATAACCAAAAAAACAAAATTGTAAACTAAGGAAAACTAAATAATAATAATGATAGTTAGATAGCATAAATAGATCAAAATATCATTATAATTAATTAATACCTTGTATAATAATTTTATTACTTTGGGTTAATCTAGTTATTTAAACTACTTTTATTTTTATGTTTGAGCTCCAGTATCACTGTGTCAAATTTGTATGCAAATTTCTGTATATCAAAGTTTTTATACCGTTTTTACGCAAAATATGTTTTTTGTTTCTCGCTACAAAAAATTCGGTTTTTGCGTTAAATTAATATAAGTGTAAATTTAAGTTTATCTTTATGTAACAATAATTTTTTTAGTATATTCGGAATGGATGGTTGGCAATGGAAGTCGCTTTACAAGGCCTACAGCCTAGGAGGTGTAAAAAGACCAATAAGTAAGGAGACAGGTAAAAGAGTGCTTGTTTTTAAGTTTAATTTCAATTAATTTTAAATATGAATTCACGTGCAAAAATTTTTGTTATTGTGTAGATGCGCGTTACCCCTTAAACTGAGGCGTCTCGCGTCTGTATTCGCTGATGAGCCCTGCTTTCGCCTAAGGCTATTGAGGATGAAAAAATGCGTCCGAATTTAGGGGCGAAACGTATTTTTTCATCATAATTTGTAGTTATAATGCGCGTTTACAGTACAATCTTTTATTTCATATATTATTATTTTTGCGTGCTTAATAATTTTATTTTATATTATTGTTAAAAAGGTGTTGCGTTATTTTTACGTTCTTCTCATTTTTTTCTTTCTTTTTTATTAAAGAAATATTTTTCATTTTTCCAAAATTAGGGGGAGGTTTAATCCTTTTTGCCTTCCCAGTTTTGAGGGAAGGTAGGTTAAACCCCCGATCTCCAAATTTGGGGAGGTTAACTTCAACCCCCACCCCACCCCACCGTGCCTTTGAATGCCACACACACTATAAAAAAATTAATTAGTAGGAACTTTATTAGAATTATGTGCACTAAAATAAAAGATAGGGAAAAAACATATGGAACGGTCAATCCCCTAATTGACTCATGATTACATTATTAATATTTTATACCAATGTTATCAGCGTAAAACAAAGACTAATAAATAATAGCAACACACTAATACTGTCTTTCTATTTTAAATATACTTCAAATAAAAAACACTATTAAATGATACTATTATTAATGAAAGCTTTAATTACCTGCTCTTCTTTCTTTTTCTCGTCGTCCCTCGCTTTAACGCACTTTTTCTCGTGACCGGTAAATGTGTGGCGATCCGCGAAACGCATCCCAGCTGTTATGGAGGTTAAAGATTGCTAGAAGTTATTTTAAAAGTATTTTTTTCTTAATTCTTGGATAACCCCTTTTTTCTTGATGGAGTAGAGGTTAAACCTATTTTTTTATGCAGGAGAAACTGAAGCTAAACACAGCCTGGGGGCAAGCAATTATTCTGAAAATTCAGTGTGGATGTTTGTTTCAGTGGTCCATTTTTGTCTGGTTTGATCTTGATATAATCCAATATATTTCAGTTTGTTTTTAGGAATTTTTATTATTTTTTAAATCAGAATTGCCTTTAAAAAATTCTGCCACTTAAAATGTCGCTTGTTGTTTTAAATGTTGCTATTTTTGTGTTTTATACATATTATAAACTAAAAAGACTTATAAAAATCTTTATATTCTCTTTTTTTAAAGCAGGTATACAAATACAACCAATATCATATGCAGCAATAAAACACAAGAAAATGTCTAGCTGTACACAAATTTTCAACTAAAATTTGTACATGTGCCATTTTTATAGCAGATCTCTGCATGTTTTTGTGAAAAGCAATTTTTAAAACAGTGTTAGTCTTATTTTAATAATGCAACTTCTGCTACACTGGTGTTTTTGTATTCAACTTGCTTTACATAAAAATGAGTATTGACTAAACAAGAAACTGCCATGCAAGAAAATTTGTGAGCAAAACAATTTATTGACTACTCTTTTGTGAGCACGTTTTTTTTGCAAAATTTTGGTCCAAAACTTAATGTACAGTAGTGATGTTCCCAGGAGCTCTGAAGCAATCCCCAAAGCTTTGCCCCATTTTTGTACTAATTTCATGAATAATTAAAGAGTGATGCCATAAATTGTTTTATGAAATTTCTTTACAAATTGAATTGTTTTCAAAACTTATTTTAAACGCTGGATATAGTTTTAAAAATGCAGATAGAGTAACCTTAAATGTATTTCAAGCTTAAATAAGTTTAAAATCGCTCATTTAATGGAAGAACTCCAAAACTCCCTCCGTTTTAAATGGTCAGAACTCTGCAGCATTTATATTGGAGGGTGGGAACGTAACTAGTGTACAGTAACTTTTGTAAGCAAGCCCCTAAATTTCTCCACCTTTTAAGGACTATTTACCCTCAAATTTCAGCATCCCCCGAATTTCATTTTATAAAATTTATTATTGGAGCTAAAAAACTTTTTGTGTGATTAAAACAAGTTTTTTTAAAATTGGACTCCTTGACCCTTTCTAGATTTCAAACTGATTGATAGTTAGCAACCTCTTACTTCCAGGTCCCCTAACTTTTTGATTTTTTTTAGTCTTTTTTAATTTTATTCTGCATTTTTTAAAAATTTAAAAAAATTAAAAATTAATTTGCCTTTAGTTTAGAAATGCTGAACTTATTTGTTGCCTTTACAAAGCCTCTTATTGCAAAAAACTGCACAAAATAAAGACAACTAAAATTTTAGAAATCACTTAAAATTCATATCATGTCAAATGATATAGAGCAGAGTGGGAGGTTTACTTTTCTAAGCTCAACCTTTCCTTCCTTTACTTCGTGTTTGTAACAAAAAAAATCGCGGGTTTTTTGTATGGGAAACGCAATCTCTCGACAAAGACAGCACCAATCTTAACGATCAAGGTATAAAATTAAAGTAGAAAGTAGCCGCCACTTTTTTTGAATGTATAATTTTTAACTTAAGGTAGAACTTCACAGTTTTGACCACTTGGACTACAAGTCGCATACCATTATAAATATTAATTTTTGGCCCATAAAAGTGGATTCTACCTCTGAAAATCACAATGAAGCCTTTAAAAAAAATTAAATCGTTATTTTCGGGCGAAATTTTACAATAAAATAGAGTAATATATGGGCAACTTTTAGAGGTGGTCTGGGTTCAAAAGGACTTTAGGATTTTTTTTAAATTGCAAAAAAGATTTTTTTTTACAAAAATATAAATTAAAAAAAATCCTTAAGTCCTTTTTTAATCGTTTATAATCACAAAATGGTAAAAGCCTATATCTAACTATTTCCAAACTTTGGTTTAAAAATAACGAATCAATTTTTTTAATTTTCGTTTAATTTTTTTTAATTGACGCCGAGAAACTACATTTTGAACCATTCCTTTAAAAGTTGTTTTTAATTGAAAATTCCAGCTGACCCAGTAGGCGAGTGGTTAGTACGTCGGGCTCGAATTCTCGGATCCATGGGGCCGAGTAGTCGCTCGAGCATATTTTTAACGTCGAAAAAAATTTTTTTTTTAATTTTTAGCTTTTTAATTGAAAAAAATGTTTTATTATTTAAGATACGCTAAATAAAAAATGAAAAAATAGAATATTTTTGGTAATAAACTTTATTAATGTTTTGTATTTTTGACATGTATTTTATTGATGTTATTTGATGATTGTGGACGATAACATTTTTTTACAGAAAAATGGATGTCAAAAATTGAATCAGCAGGTCAAACTACGTATAGTAAGATGTAATTCAAAAAGATCTGTCGTCAAAAAAAAACTGTGAAGTTCTACCTTAAATCGTAATACCCATTGAGCAATCTTATTCACGTACAAATTGTTGAAAAACGCCATTTTTGGGGGTTATAACTCGTGAACCACTGGAGATATTTTGTTGAAAAAACATTTTGTGGGTTATTGGAGCCAGGGGTAAGGTTTTCACAAAAAAATTATCAAAATCGAAGACAAATAGTTTGACTCCGGACAGCACCTTTAAGAATAAATTAAATTTTTTTGAGTTTGTTGTCTATTTGTAACCATTGTTTACTTAATATGTGAGCTATAGCGTAACAAGGGTCATTATTATTATTCGAATAGTATATATTTCAGGGGCCTATTTCATAAAGATTTTTATAACTGTAAATTAATAAACGCATTTAATTTTTTCTTATTTTATTAATTAAAAAAATACGTTCGTAACTGTGAAATTTACGGAATTTACAGACATGTAATTTTTTAAACTCTAAACGCAATTTTATTAATATACCTTTAAATTAAAAAATACAAAAGAAAAATATGCGTTTATTAATTTACAGCTGTAAATTAATTACACGCAATTTTTATGAAATAGGCCCCTGGTCAAAGTTTTTGGGTGGCCAGTGTAAAAATCGTTTGGGTGTTTCAGTTTCAGAATCTGGAATCTTCCTAGTAGAATTCGAATTTCGGTCATTTTCACTCTTTAAAAAACAAAAGGTTGGTTTTTTTTACAATAATAAAAAACTATTCATGTTTAAAAATTCTTTTAAAACAATTTTTGACGCATAAGTTACGCCGAGAAAAAACAAAAAATACTAATATTCTAATATTTGTAATATTTTTTTAAGTTTGTTTCTGTATCATCAATCAAGATATCATCTACATTTATATTCATTTTGAATGCTATATTTAGACAAGGTCTTTCATAATATATTACGACCAAATTGTTGACACTTACCAGGATAAACGAGATGTAGCGATCGGATTGCCTAACAGCACATATTTCTTTAGAACTGAAAGTGAATATTTAGTAAGAAAAAGTTTAATTATTTATATTTATCATTTTGTGATTTTAAAATCTGGAGTTTAACAAATTCCAAGCGGTGCTTCGATTTTAGAAGCTCAGGAAAAACCCCCAGAGCTTCAAAGCTCTGGAGCTCCGCCCTGTTTTTTGTACTAATTTCTTAAATAATTAAAAAGTCATGTCATATATTGTTATGTCAAATTTTTTTTGTAAATTAAATTTTTTTCAAAACTTATTTAAATCGATAAAAATAGTCTAAAAAATGCAGGTAAAGTAATTTAAAATGTATTTCAAGCTTAAATAAGCTTAAAATCACTCATTCAATAGGCGTAGCTCCGGAGCTTCCTCTTCTTTAAATGGCTTAAGCTCCGTAGCATTACATTAAAGGGTGGGAACATCACTAGTTTTCACTCTTTTGTATATTATAATAAACAACTTGTGTTTTTGACGTCAATACAGTTTGTACCTAAATTTTTTTCAGGCAAAAATTTGAGCTCTCTGTGTATTCAAAAGTTTGCTTATATCAGGTTTGAGAAACAAAATTCGGTTCGTTTAAAAAAGGGTCTTGCATTCTCCTTCGATTGGATTTTTCACCAATGAAATAAATGTTGCAGACAATGGATATAAATACAAAAGTAAAACTAGACGTTTCATCTGCGTCAGATTTTGTTGTATGCAGATTAAAAGCCCATTGATTGTTTAGAATTTATATTTAAAATATAAGTTATATTGATTTAGGCATCATTAATTATACAAGAAATAAAGAAGATGAAATTGGAAAGTAAACCTGAAAAAGTTTAAATAGTATAAATTGTTGCAACTGAAGATAAGTGTGGAAATTTTATAAAAGGATAAGCATTATAAATGTGTTTTTTAAAAATATATTATAAAGGGGTAAACATTGTAAACCTCTTTTTAAAAAGATAAACTTTGAATATTTTTAGGTAGAAAGTTTAAATGGGGACATGAGCGAACGAACTAAAATTGGGTGTCCGGAAATTTCGTCTTCTACATCTCGTCTTTCAACATCTCTTCTTCTACATCTCGTCTTCGGAAAATTCGTCTTTTAAACATCTCGTCTTCAGAAAACTCGTCTTTTGGATGCGATTTTGTAAACGTACTTTCTAAAATGCGAGTTTCCACCCCAATGATAAAAATTTCCTTGATTTTTGGGTTTTGCTTAGGCTTAGGAAAAAAATAAGGCTTTTACTATTAAGTTCAAAAAGCATCATTAAAGACAAATTTATCATGATAAAGTTTTGCTTAATTTTTGAGTTTTGCTTAGGCTTAGGTTCTCAGTTTTTTGAATAAATCATTTAATAAAAGTTTATCATGATAAAAATTTTGCTTGATTTTTGGGTTTTGCTTAGGTAAAAAAAGGTTTTCAATACATTGTTTTAGTCAAAAAATAAGAGAAACTTGTCTTTTGAAAAGTGCGTTTACAAAATCGCATCCAAAAAACGAGTTTTCCGAAGACGAGATGCTTAAAAGTCGAGTTTTCCGAAGACGAGTTGTAGAAGACGAGATGTTGAAAGACGAGATGTAGAAGACGAAATTTCGGGAACCCTAAAATTGTGCGGTTATCACATGTTTCTTTAACAAATTAGAACGCAGAATTTTTTTAATTACTGCCTTTCAAAAAATATAGAAAAATTAATCAATTTTATCCCTATAAAAATTTCCATTTTTGTTCCAAATTATAGTAATTTGATCAATAATTGTTAAAATAAGGTTTTGATCTTTACTATTAAACAGTTTATGTTGAAAATTTTAAACTATTTGATTGCTAAATATTTGATACAATACTTCAAGTCATCGAGGTCAGTTGGGTTTGATTTGCCTATAGTCTCTTATATAGGCATAGAAGTAAATTTGTTATAGTCTTGATATTGTTTTTTGCTTTTGTTTTATGTTGATTATAAGAAAAGGAAAAATGAAAATCCTTTATTAAAATAAAAATTATAGAATAAACCAATTATCATGATTTATAAAACACAACAATAACACTAAGAATTGATAGGATTGGAATTTTTTCTACTCTGTTACAATGAATGTTTAAAATATGTTATAATTATACTACATAATATATTCCAACAAAAATAAACAATAAAAACCCAAATTAAAATTATTTATGTATTATAATTTTATTATTGTTATTATGTATATTATAATTACACTACAATTACATTATATATTTAAGATAATAATAAATGATATATAAATTCACGAGAATTATTTTTGCCGTCATAGCACCGCCGTCATATTGAAGGCCGTAATATTTGGAACTTGAGTGCTTTCATATGTCATGGACTACTACGAGCTTGGATAGAGTAGAATGAACAGGAACTAAAATAGTTTATTTACAAAGTTAATATAGAAAACACGTAATACATTAGTAACCCAATTTTCCGGTCACCAGAAAGATGGATTGTTTAAAACTTATTTTTCAAGTAAATTATCGTGATAAAACTCACAATAACATTTATCATGGACTTTAGACCTTAATTTTTACGTTTTTACCCAAATGTATTGAGGCGGCCAAAAACTTTATGGACTTACGTTAAAATCCATTCACAAAGTTAAACATCCACTGCAACATGCCGAGAGAAACAAAGGATGATCAAATTGCCAGACTGGAAGCAGAGAATGCAGACCTCCAACGGAAGTTGACGGATTTGGAGAAAAGGTTTGCCAGGATGGAGGAAGAACGAGCACCTGGTGTCAGCACCGACTTGGTCGCTTCCATCTGTGAACGTGTTCTACAGCGTATTCTCCCTATGATTGACAATTATTTTAAGCGCATGAAGATACAAAGAGAACATGAGACGATGCTGGTCGTAACTGGCCTACCGGAGAGCGATTCCTATGAAGATGAAAAAGAGAATGTGACCGAGTTATTAAAGACTCTGGATAGTGGCGCTACGGGAGAGGTCACTCCAATTGAGTTCTTCCGTCACTCCAATTGAGTTCTTCCGTATCGGAAGAGCTGGTGACCGGCCAAGGCTCCTAAAAATCAGATTATTAAATAAACATTTCAGAAATAGAGCTGTACGTTCAGGAGGACGACTAAGGGGGGTCACTAAATTTGATAAATTTTATGTAAGGCCGTCACTGAATGAGGAACAGCAAGTCTGTCAAAAGGAGTTTCTTGGCAAACTTCGGGAGCTTAGTTAACAGAACAAGAAGGTTTAACTTCGGTATTCTGCTGATGGTGATCCCTTTTTGTTCGACATCACTCTCAAGGCTCCCCTAAATGTTTCAAAATAGGATATTGTGCGACTTAATTATCATTGTTGTAGTAAACTAAAACTTATACCTAGTATAATAATTTTGTGTATGAATGCAAGAAGCCTTGCTAACTCCTTAGATGAGCTAGATGTTCTGATTTCCGGAGACGACTGTGCCTATGGTGATATCGATATCTGCTTTATTTGTGAAACATGGCTCACTGAAACAACCACTGACCAAATGATTTTAAAAAACAGAAAATTTAATGTTTATCGAAGGGATCGACAGCAGCGGCGGGGAGGTGAAGTAGTTCTATTGATTAAAAATATTTTTAGAGTAGTTGAAGTTGAAATGGCGGAAAAGTACAATGCAATAGAACTAGTAGCGGTTGACATTTTTCTGCAAAAATCATCTAAACTGAGATTCATTGGTATTTATAGAGAACCTAGTACTAGCAAAGAAAAAGACAATCTAATATTTGAGCTAATCAGGAACTTAACAGAAAACTTTGTAGGAACCATTGTTTTTACTGGATATTTCAATCTGCCAGGGGTAGATTGGTCTTCAAATAAAATAACTTCAAACACGCAAAATGAAAATAATTGGTTTGAGTTTCTAATTGAGCTAGGTATGTATCAGCTTGTTTTACAACCAACTCATGGGAATAATTATCTGGATCTTTTGTTTACAAACGATAGAGAAATTTTCAATAATGTCACTGTTGCGCGTTCGCCCAGTGTTTCACAATCAGACCATGACACTATTTTATCTAAAATTAATCTTAAATTATTCGACAGTTGTAAAAATAAGATTCAAAACTACATACCTGATTTTTTAAAAGCAGATTATGATGTGCTAAATTTAAACTTATCTACAATCAACTGGAAAATATTATTTGAGGAATGTGGCACAGTAGAAAATGCTTGGCAGAGATTCAAGGATATTTTGAAGGATGTTGTTAGGAATCAATGGACATGTCCCTAGAAAAAATTATTTACAAACAAAAAAAATTGTACAATATCCAATACAAATAAGAAAACTACAAAATCAAAAGAAAAAACTTTGGCATAAACGTAATATTGATGAAAAATCAAGATCAGAGCACAAAAAATTTGCAAAGTATACAAAAATAAAGTTAGGAGATTTTAACACTAATAAATAAACAAAAATTTTAAATTCTGGGGGTTTAAACAATTTTTATAAATTTGTTAATAGTAATCCCCCCCAAAACAAACTATCCCATCAATTAAAAGAAACGATGGGACATTTGTAACTGAAGACTTTGAAAAAAAAAATCGGAAATTTTTTGAAATCTATTTTGCTTCGTTTTTTCCTAATGATGATAACAGTTTACCAAATTTTTTCTCACCAAAATATGGAAAGTTTGGACAAAACATGGATTCAAATCTATAAAAAAAAGAAGGGAAAGATCCTCCCAAATAATTTTTTTAGTGAACACGTGAGCTTTTCCAGGTACCCCTAATTTCTAAAACTTGTTGGTTGAAAACTTATTGCCCAACCTTTAGGCAATAATCTTTCAGATGTTTTTTTTTTTAATTCAGAATTACCACTTGATTGGGAAAAATAGCTTTATTAAACTTACTGTTAAAAAAGGCATTAAAAGCCTAAAAGAAAATTATTGTTTTATTTTCACATACATCTTTTCTTGTAAAAATACGGGAGTTGCTTGTTTTTTTAGAACTTCTTGTCTTTTTCCATATCATTTTGTCAAGGTTTTAATATCTAAGTTTTTAAGGCAAACAATATTACCCTCCACAGCTGTTGGAAAACTTTTAATGAGTTGAATGCTAGCACTAAAAGATACCCCTCCAATTTGGATGTTATTTACTTGGGTTTTGTCAAGGCCTTTGACATCGTGTCACATCAAAAATTGTTATATAAGCTAGAAAAATATGGTTTTTCCAGAGAATTTTTAAAAATGATAAAAAAAAGAATTTTTAGTTGGGCGGGAAATTAAAGTTGTAATTAATAATCTCAGCAACCAAATTATTTTCCTGGGAAGAACTAGTTTTTTTCTTTAGGGTTCTGTTTTAGGTCCATTTTTTTTATAGGTATATATTAATGATATTGTTGATTTTTTTAACTTTAAAGATTCTAACAAAATTACACTTTTATAGAATTTATTAAGTTGTTTGTAAAATCTTCATCTAAAAAGTATCTTACCACATTCAAAGTTTTTAGCACTTTGAGCACAATTTTCAGAGATATACACAAGTGGTCACAAGACCCGGCAATTGCAGTTATCTTAATCACAAATGTGACGTTCTTCCCATATTTGAAAAATCATAGCAAAGAGTTAATTTGTAAATATAAGCTTGGGTAATAACGTACTAAAAACTACAAAGATCTCGGTGTGTTACCTAGGCCTATCATATCCCCCACGATATGAAATTCTCCTCTAAACACTGTGAAATCACAGCAAAAAAAAGCTATGAGGGGTGATATTTATGGAATTTTTAGAAAAATATTCAATTCAAAGTTGAGAAAATACTTTTTCTCAGACATATAAGTCCTATGAACTAGACCTAATTTTGGAGTATGTTGGTACCAGTTTGGAACCTTTATTTACAAAAAGATATAGATATTTCAGAAAAAGTGCAACAAAATTTCACTAGACGTTTCGTTTTATAAATGCAAGTTGTTACCTGTTGGTTATGAACATAGACTGAATTACCTAGGTTTAGAAAGATTAAAG
>JASAMX010029819.1:0-29008 GCA_030248175.1 Microlaimidae sp. YZB2_3 | reverse complement strand
GCGTACCTCGTTCAGTTACGTATTGCTCGATTGGAACAATGATTTTTTTTACTGTATCAGCTGTATGTAATGAATGATGGCGTCATTAATGAACATTGCAAAAGTTTAAGTTACACATTGATATAAGCACCGTATTATTTCGTTGTGCCGTTTATGAGATATTTTTGTCACCAGTCTCAATCATTTTTAAAAAAACAATAGTAACATTTGGTTTGCTTCAAAGTAGCGTGCTTTTTTTATTTAAATTCTGTTTCTGACGTGTTTAGCGCTGGTCTACTTATGGTCTTATCTTAATTAGAACCATACTGCTCCAATTGGGGGTTTGGAGGTATGAACCAAAAAACAACAAATAAATATTTTGTAATCATCAAAAAATTTCGATTCACTAAAATTTATCTTTTGGTTTTTGTTCACGGCTAAATTTAAACAAGAATATATAACACGGGAGAAGTTCCTACTGTACACTAAATTTTTGAACAAAATATATTCCGTATATATATCGTTATTCCGTAGGTGTAAAAAATTTAAATTAGTATGGAAGTTTGCGTGTGGATTGTAAAGAGCCTAAACTAGAGCGCTTAGTTAAACAAGAATGTATAACAAAAGATAATTTCCGACTGTACACTAAATATTTGATCAAAATTTTGCTTGAAAAGTCGCACATGCGCAGTGTCTTTTTTGTTCTACAAAAATAATCGCAGTGGAAAAAAAGGGGCATTGATGGCAAAAAAGTTGCACATTTTTACTGCAAGAAAACTAACACCATGTTTAAAATCGCAGCGCGAAAAAAGTAGCATAAAATAGGGAATTTTTTGCGAAAAAAATTTGCAAAAAAGTTTGGAAGTGCGACTTTTCTAGCAAAATTGTAGTCAAAAATTTAGTTTGCAGTCAGAAAATCTCTAATGTTATATATTCTTGCTTTAACTAAGCGCTTTAGTTTAGCCTATTTACAATCCACACGCAAACTTCCATATGAATATTTTAGATTTATATTTTAGATTTATATATAGATATTTTACACATACGGAATAAGGTGAATTTAAATCATATTCATTTTGTGCAAATACACACTTTGTAAATAATAACCTAAACCCTAATCATCCAGCTAACACAACTTAATGTCGAACCTGGACTGCAACTTGAATTTAAATATAATGAGAAAAGTAAAACTGTAAAATCAGTGCAATGTATTTATTGCTTATGTATGTCCCAGTCGTGGACGAAATAAAAATATACAATACAAAACAATACAATGTACCTAATGCAGCGTTATACAGTCTGAGAATTGGAATTAGACATGGACAACTCGAATCAGTTTGTGTAGACGCTACTCGGCCGAAATCCCCATCGTCCGCGTAATTTTGTGCTGTTGACTGTGCTACAGATGTTGTGTAAAAGTGATCATCTAAAAAATATTGATAAAAATTATTACGGTTTTTTTTTGTATAAAAAAGATACATACTTATCGATTGTCAAGGTGTTATAATGCCCTACGTCATAAAGCCGTACAATTTTAACGATTAGCAGTAAAAAAAATTACCAGTGAACAAAACTTGTTTACATTCTTGTAATTAAAATATTAAACGGTTCGAACGACATAACAACTCAAATATTTAAAAAAACAATGGACTATTTAGAGGGATATGCATACTTGAGTAATTTCTCCGCGAGTAACTTAGCTTTGTAAACAATTAAATTATGCATAGCTTTATTTTGAAATCTTGACAGTTCAGTAATGTTTGTTTTTTTGTGGCTGAAAAATGAGCGAGAAAGGACTTGAAAATGTAATCTCCAGCCTCAAGACCTCAGTGACTGACGTGCTGTGTTACACCATCGCTCGACAGTGTTACATTAGAACTCGTATTAATAAGGAGTCATATTTTTGAAATATCATCACAACAGGAGTTGATACAATTCTGATAAAAAAATGCAACAATTATTTGTTTGTAATTTTTGTTTGTTTTTTTCTTCGTAACGTGGAAAGTATGTCAAATCAAGCAGGATTTTGATAAATATTTTGTTGATTTTTTAATGTTTAATATTGTAACAACAAGTATTTATTCGAGGGCCTTAGGCGTACTATAATTGGGCCTTACGTGTACTATATAAAACTTTAATTAGGGCGCGTCCTACCGGTATGAAATAGTAAATGTGTATATGCAGTAAAATAAAGGTTGCAATAAATCTGTCTGCGCAATGTATGAAATTAGAGATTTTCGTTTAGTTTATGTTATCTATTTTTACTAAAAACTACGCCCTTCGTAACAGACGTAATATTTGTTCAGAAAAAAAGACATTTATGTAGAAACCAATTAACACGTGAACAAACTATACACAACAACCACTACATGTAGTTTGCCTTTTTAGACCAAAAAATTATTGTAGCGTAAATAAATTGGTAAATTAAAATCTCTACATAAAACGATATAGGGTAGCTGACCTAATTTCGAACACCTTTTTTATTTTTTTTTTTTTTTTGATAATTTTTTCTGGCTCTTTTATTTTTGTTATTCCAATGCAAAATTTTAATATTTCTGTTACACCTAAAAATCAGTGGAGGCTTAAATTTTTTTGTTATAGCGGCCGAAATTAAGGCGCGTGCCATTAACTTCGGCCACCTAGAAAAAACTGGCTATAACTATTGCTAAAACGAATGATAAATATTTTTAAATTTATCCTTAGGTATTGTTCTTGATACATATAACTTAATTTTTTCCTGTTTGCAAACTTTTATAGCTATCAGCAAGACTTTAAATAATTATGTTAAAACCTTACAAAACACGAGTTTTAATAACACGTGTTTTTTGTTAAATTTTTTTGGTGTAAAAAATATTTCAACATAAAATGGCTTTTGTTACAGCCAACTTTAAAGAAAGCCTGGTAAAAATTTTATTCCACTCTGTTGAGTTTTTTAAATTTTTTTAACACAAGAATAACAAAAAAAAAACAAAACTCGTCTTAATTTTTGCTACCTTTTAGGTTTAAAAAAAAACAAAAAAGCCTAAAACACAAACGAAAAACGATTACATAACCCAAAATTATCAAATTTAATGATAAACAACACGTTAAAAAAGTTAAGGAGTGGTATAATTCCACACCAATCTTGCACTCTTTAATTCCACACCATGCCTATCTTTGATGTTTCAAATCTGACTGCATTCCTCCGCCAGGAAAATAACCTGAGTTTTTTACTACATTTCAATAATCTTTGAGAAATTCCTATACCGGTTTATTGATGGTTCAAACCTATCCAATTGGGAGTTGGATTACTTCAGCCCGCACAGATGTTTATTACGTAATTCTTATAAATGCATCCCTCCGCCAAAGGAAATAACCTGACATTTTTCCAGTGTTTTAATTGGCAAGCACTAAAAGACACCTACTACACCTACCACACCGACGGACCGACCGAGGGGTGAAAGCCTCTCTTGTTACTAAAAATTTCCTAAGCAACCTAAGCAAAACCTTAAAATCAAGCTAAATTTAATGTTTTGTTTGATTTTGAGGTTTTGCTTAGGCTGCTTAGGTCCGTCGGTGTGGTAGGTGTAGTAGGTGTAGTAGGTGTCTTTTAGTGCTTGCCTTTTAATTTACTTTCACAACTTTTTGAAGCATTAGTACTCTATATCATGGTAAGTGGTGGGTTGGGTGGGGAAACCCCATTGAGATTGATATTTACTATATTCATTATATGACTGCATCCCTCCACCAAGAAAATAACCTGTGTATTTTAACGTGTTTCTATATTACTCTTGAGAAATTCCTTCCGGTATATTAATAATTTAATAAAAACCTAGTAAATTATGTGTTATGTAACCCCATACACATAATTGTGAAAATTGTGTTAAACAGGTTTTTCATGTGAATTTTAAGGTGGACAAAATTAACGGAATTTTAAAATGCGCAGTTAGTTAAACGCATTGCAAAGCGATTTTAAAGAAAATATTGAAACATGAAAATTGACAATTTTGAGCCCTAAATAGAAGTTATTTGAAGGTTATATAGTGCTTTTTTCAATTTGTTGCAATTTAAACACAAAGCAAAAATCCAGAAAATCACAAAAAATTGACTTTTTGTATGAAAAAGTTGATAATGCAGAATAACACAAATAAAAAACTTTTGCGAAAACACTTTATTCAACATTCTTCCAGTTACTTTTGTGCTAGTTCTTTTGTGTTTTTAAAATAAGCCAATTTTCTAACACCCTGAATTGGTGGCCGAAATTAAGTCAGATACCCCAAACTATTTACAAAACTTTTAATTATATTCAAGACATAATCGACGTGTCGGTGCGGCGTAGTTTGGGGTTGGTGTGTTCAAGAACCGATAAGTATACCGGCATGGCCACCCCGAATCGATAAAGTTTTGTGAATACGGATTTTAACCCTTTCTGAGTATTTAGACTACAATACAAGTATCGCCAAACTAGATAAAATCAATGTTTAATATTAAAATTTGCGTCCTTACTAATGCTTTTTTTCTCTTAACACTTATGCACTAAGACTTGATTTATAATATGCCTCAGAAACACGATAATAACCAGAAAGGGTTAAGTTTGGCATAAATATAGGTTTTTAATCATATTCTTTTTTCTTAACGATATTTCAGAAACGAAATTTCTTAAATTAATTTTTAATGACGTTTCTACAACGAATATTTGTTTAGATGTTCTAATTTCTTTTTAATCAAATGCTCAGTACCCTCGTAATCTCGCTACATGTAAAGGCTGGTTCATACTTATGACAAAACGTCCTCTGGACAATGTCCAAATGACAATTTTAGAAAAGCCAAAACGTCCTTTGGACAAGCCAAAACGTCCTTTGGACTTTTTCCTTTGGACAAAGTATGAACGCTACTTAAAATTTGTCCTTTGGACAAAGTCCAAAGGACAAAATCCAAAGGGAAAAGTCCAAAGGACAAAAAGTATGAACACGTTGTTCTTTGGATTTTGTCCTTTGGAAGGACAAAGTCCAAAAGGGTGTTTTTACGCTGTATTTGTCCTTTGGACTAAAGTCCAAAGGACTTTTGTCCTTTGGATTTTGTCCAAAGGACGTTTTGTCATAAGTATGAACCAGCCTTAAAAGGAGCATCGAAAAATTATACCGATCTCACGAAATTAATTTTTATTGATTCATCTACTAAAATAATCTAGAATAAATACTAAATACATAAAGTTTAAATTTTGCAAAAAGTACCAAAACATCAAAGTAAAAAATTAATTTCCAATTTTTCAAATTTCTATTAACAAAATCTCAGCATGTTAAATGAATACAACTTACAATTGATCTGGTTGTACATCTGGTACATTGTTTTGAGACCGCCTAAAAGTTAAATGCAAAAGTATGTTTCACAACAACCTTCCCAATTAAAACATAAAACTTGTTTTTAGAAACTTTGCATAAAGCACCGTCCGTTGTTTCTATCTTACAAAGCTTTGTGGGTTTACAGCATAGTTACGTTGATTTCCGGAACTGTCTTGTTTTTTATTTCGTCTTTTAACATCTCGTTTTCGGAAAATTCGTCTTTTGGATGCGATTTCGTAAACATTTTTATCAAATGTCAAGTTTAATGGTTTTTGGTTTGGTGCCAACCTTTGACAATAAAAAGACGTCCTTGTTGTTTTAAAAACAAATATTTTGCTTCTAAAACTGTGAATTCAAAACCTTAGTTTAAGTCTAAGAAAAAACCAAAAATCAAACACCACTTTATCGTGCTATATTTCTATTTAATGGGGGTGTTCTTTTAATTGCAGGCTAAAACTTTATTTTTTTCTGGAAGGTGCGATGCGTGCGATGGGGAGTCAACTAACTGTTTGTCTTAATTTTGATGATTTTTTGTAAAAATCTTACTCCTGCCCCCAGCCCCAATAGCCCACAAAAATTTTTTCATTAAAATATCTCCAGTGGTTTAGAAGATACGACCCCCCAAAAATGGCTCTTTTCGACAATTTTGTGCTTGAAAGATTGCTCAGCTGGGTATAAAAATTTAAGTTACAAATCATGCACCTAAAAAAGCGGATATCTTCTACTTTAATTTGATACTTTTTTCTACTTTTTTTTGTTGTAATGAAAATTCGCTTTTTAAAAGTACGTTCATAAAATCGCACCCAAAAGAAAACATGAAGTAATCCGAAGACTAGATGTAGAATGTGTAAAGACGTAATGTAAAAAATGAAACTTCCTTCCAGCAGACCAGCACACCAGTTAATGTTGTGCCTGGCCACACCGTGCATTCCCAGGCTGCCGCACAAACACTATAGTCTTGTGAATGTGGTTTATATAAGTTTGAAAAAGCAAAAAATAACTTAATGGTGTTAAAAATGTTTGTGTATAGGAATCGCTACTTCTTTGATAACGGCTTATTTATTTTCTTGTTATTGAAGCCTGGTCTTAAAAAATTTACAAATATAAAAAACACTAGATTGTTTTGTTATTGAAGATTTGTTTTGTAAGATTTATAATTAAACATGAAGTTTATTGCTTTTTTTGTTTTATTATGACTTTTTTTATCATATATATTAAGTAATGAAGAACAAATCAATTTTTAGACGATTTAATGTAGATTCAGGTTTTTGAAACTTATACCGCATTTTCTTTAAAATATTGGAATAAAATGAGCCCAAGAAAATACAAAAATTCAAATACAAAATACTTCCAGTTAACCTAGATTTATTTAATATTTGAGTTTGAATTTTATTTAATGACATAGTGCCACCTTTAAAAGCTTTACTAAAACACATGTTGACTGTAAATTTCTATAGTATACCTGTATAAGTGTTGGTTCCGCAATTTTGTCCGGATGCATAATGAAGAAAAACCAACAAAGCAAAATTTAATATAAATAATATTTTGTTACTCATGTTTTTTAATGTTTTTACCATATGTATTAAAACAATAAAGCTTTTAAAATAACAAAAGGCACCGTCACTGAATGACATAAACCCAAAATCATAGTCGTAATCAATGTGTATTCAGCTTTGCTAAATCAAACTAGATTGGAAAGAAAAGACTATACATTCAAGAAAACAGGAAGATCGTTCGTAATTTATTCCGTGTTTGCACTCTAAATTTTTAAACAAGAAACAAGCTACAGAGTTATTAAAAATGCAATCGTTCAGTAAAAAACAAATTTTGTATTGACACACCAAATTAAAGTTTGGTTGTGGAAAATATGCTGAAATACTAGGTCTGAAAATTCATGAGGTCGACTTTTCTTATTTTGCAGAATTTATATTTTTATTTTATTGAAGTGACGTAGCAATATTTGCAGAAAATCGTTCAATTATTGTTAAAATCCTTCAGGATGAAATTTAGGGCGTAACCGCTCGCCGTCAGGAAGAAATAAACAATGAACGCTTAGGAATAAAAATAATAAAAAAAAGTTTTCAAAGATGATGTAACCAATTATTATTTAGTTGCGTCAGGTGTTTCTTTCCACGTGATATTTTCTTCAAAAACGAGTGGTTACTTTATCACCTAGTCATTTTCACCCTGATAGAATTCATCTTTAAACATATAGCAAGTATTTTAATTAACATTGTAGCTTTTGTTTTTTTAAACATTTTTTGAGAAATCAATTAAACTATTGGCAAACACGACGTGGCTGGTTTGTTTGTTTGAGGAATAAAAATAGGGGGCCATCATAGACCATATAGTAAGTAACCAATCGAATCAAAACAATTTCGCGCGTCTTATATCAAGCAAGTAAAAGCTAGAAGTTTGAAGTCGGATTGTTTAATATAAATGCCGCTAAATTGTTTTGATTTGATTGGTACAGGGCCTCCTGTTTTTATTACATGAAAAAATAAACTATAAACGTCTGGTTCACTTAGTGTTAGTTTTTTTTAGCTATAGCGTTAGTTTTAATGCAACAAGATTGCTCTCGTTATTATTTCTAGTAATGTTTATGAAGTGTTTGGGGTTAAATTTAGTGGGAGTGAAGTGTAAATTTAAATTAATTAAGAATGTATCGTTTCTTTTAATTTGTAAGAGTTATGTATTATTATTGCACGTTAAATTATGCACTTTGTTAATAAATTACTTGATTAATTTAATGAAAAAGGTAAAAAATTTTCGGATTTATTGGAATTTTTATTTATAAATGAAGTAAAATATACCAAAGGTGGATAATACGATCATCCGGGACAAAGGTGTGACACTCGTGTTTAAGAAACGCAGCCATGTGAAAGACAACTAGCGGACGGACGGGTGTCATCGTGACGGATGGGTGTCATCGTGACGGATGGGTATCATCGTGATGGACGGGTGTCATCGTGACGGACGGGTGTCATCGTGACGGACGGGTGTCATCGTGACAGACGGATGTCACAATAAATGTTTTGAATTGCTGTTTCCAAATACATTTAATCTTCCTGCCTGGTTTCGGAAAACTTAACTACGCATTTTCATGAAAATCAAATACATGTATTGCATAAATAAGCAGAATAACGACAAGAACATATAGAATTAATAGTTTTTAAAAACTATAGTTTGACATAATAGTTTGTTTTATCAGCGTTTTGTCAAGTTTTAACATGCTTTTTTTCTATTTCAAAAATTGTGAGTACCAGAAAGAATGCATGAAAAAAAAATGTATTACTGTATTATAAACTTATTTTCTATCCACGCATAGCTTTGAAATTTGATCTCCGGGGGAGGGCGTCTAATTTTGAACTTTTTGACACTAAAAAATAAAGGTAGCAAATGATATAATACCATAAACGACAGTTAAATAATAAAATATCACAAAATGAATCATTTAAGAGTACTAAATTTGTCTACTATATTCCAATTTAGTGATTGAAATAAAATGAGTACATAAAATTGTAGCTCAATAAATATTTAAATTTTTTTACTATTTATAAAAATGAAGAAATAAATTAAACTATTAAACTAAAACAAAATAATAAAATTTTAAGAAATGATTTTTTTTGCTAATTTGGATCTGTTTGGAATTATTATGCACAATAAAATTATTTTATAACATTTGTTTAAAATTATACAGAAGACTTAAGAAAAATAGAAGTGTTGCTTGAATACTTATTTTAAGAATTTAATTTTTCAAAGACAAAGCACAGTTTATATAGAGTGTTTAGAACTTCTTATTAGGAATTGCGACAGCCGAATGGGAGATTTTTAGTAGGGCGAGAGATTTTGATTTCGCTATGCCGGAATTTGAAATTCAAATCCCTTTTTAATCGAGCGTTATTTTTTTTCAATCTTAATTTTTTGACTAATTGATAAAAAATCTCTTTTTTTAGCAGCTATTTTGGCAGTATTTTTGTACCAAAATGGGGCTTAAAGTTGGCCTTTTTAGGTTGGTTTAATTTTTGTCAAAGCGATGCCCTAATAAAATATAAATTTTTATTACAGTGATAGATTCTTTGTTATTTATTCTTGTTTTTTTAAAGCATTTATTTTGTTTTTTGTTATTTATTCAACTTTTTGTCAACAATACGGTATTAAGTTGAAAAGGTGTTTGAAAATCAACCAGTAAGACAAAATCTTTTTGGAAAAAGGGTTTTAAAGGCATTTATCACACCCGTCCGTCACGATGACACCCGTCCGTCACGATGACACCCGTCCGTCACGATGACAGCCGTCCGTCACGATGACACCCGTCCGTCACGATGACACCCCCGTCTGTCACGATGACACCCGTCCGTCACGATGACACCCATCCGTCACGATGACACCCGTCCAGCACGATGACACCCGTCCGTTCGCTGGTTGTTTTTTGCATGGCCGCGTTTCTTAAACACAAGTGTCACACCTTTGTCTCGGATGATCGTATTATCCACCTTTCAATATACCAACCTTAACTCAACTTTATGAGGGAGGCGGACTGTAAATTTTTCGTCGACCCAATAGAAATCCTAAATCATAACATAGCCAGAATCAGTACTGATAATTTTACACCAGGGGCCTATTTCATAAAGATTTATGTAATTGTAAATTAATAAACGCATTTAAAATTTCTTCTTATTTTATTAATTAAAAAATACGTACGTAACTGTAGAATTTACGGAATTTACAGACATGTAATTTTTTAAATTCTAAACGCAATTTTTTTAATATACTTTATAATTAAAAACAGAAAAAAATGCGTTTATTAATTTACAGCTGTAAATTAATTACAGGCAATTTTTATGAAATAGGCCCCAGTTCTGAATTTTTTTCCAAACGAATTTCTACAGAGGTATCTCAATATTTAAAATGATTGTGGCTACCAAAACATGCGCTAGTTTAATAATAATTTCACGATTTTGAGAGTTTACTAAAAATTTCATTTGTTTAAGTTAGCCTATTAGTTAGGATATTGGATTTATTTAGAATACTCGTCTTTTAAGCTTAAAAGTCTTGTTTTCCAAATTATCGAGTTTTTAATTAGTTTTTTTGACGGGTGACACTGATTTTTAAAAAAATTTTTCATGTTATTAGTTTTACAGTAATCTCTTATCTTATTTAAATTATCTGCTGCGATTTTTGCGTAAAATTTAAATTGGTAATAAAAAAATTTGGTTTCGCGGTATTTTATAACAAATTTGAACAGCAATATTTCGGCAAGTTTAAAACGAATCAGAAAAATAAAATTTTTCAGAAAGCTAAAAACACTACCCGAGGACCATACGCCTTTAGTGGACTTTTTTTTCGTTTTTATGTAATTTTTTTTTGGGAAATATATGCTCAAAGGTAAATCTATGCTTTATATTTTATCTTTTTCTGCAAATTTAAGCTTAATTTATCACTTATAAATGAAGCGTATTATGATATTTTTTTGTTAAAAAATGCCTTTTTACGGTTTTTTTATCGTATTTTTTAACGTATTTTCACTGCTAAAACTGAATGAAAGAGTTAATTTTAATAATAAACAATAAGCATCATATTGCAATGGATTTATATTTGGTCACGGCATATGCAATTGTTTCTTAAATTGAAAAGAAAAATCCAAACTAAGCTTCTGATAATTATTTAATTTTAATCACAATGCACTGTATTATGTTTGTACACAGCCATAAAATTAATTGATTATTTAATACTGTTTTTGGTTATTGAATATAATTTTCTGTAAACATTGTAGTTTATTTTTTTACTAGTGATTTGACTAATGATTTTTTAATTAAATATTATATTCCAAATATGCCCCTAAATTTAATTTTTTGAAAAATAAATGCACATTTTCACGTGATCAAATCACCTTATTTTAATTTGCATAGGATTAAATCGATACAAAGTAAAAATTGATTGACTTAAAAATCAAAATTTACAAATATTTGGATTCTCAGAAGTAACATGAGTTTTTTTCTATTTGACTTGAATCAGTGTATTTATTATTCGCGGGATTTTTTCTTCTGAATTTCGCACGCATTTTCTAAATGCAGACTATTTTTGTTAATCAATATAGATTTGAAATAAAACATGTGACATAAGAAGAGAAAAAACTTTTAGATTTCAAATACAATGTTTGAAATATCTTGACACAAAGCGCTCGACATCATTTTTTTTTTCGTTCGAAGCTGACTCATCTCGAACGGAACCCCCACATTCACGTCTTAGATCGATTGTTAACTTGGTTATAAATTCATGTTTTACGTAAACATGATTCATAATATTATATCCATTACACCAATATAGAATTATCTTATATCAAACTAACATATGTTTTTTTTTTATAAAAACGACAATCATTATTACAAATATTTAGTTTTTTAAACTTATTCACACTTGCATTTTCTGTGATCAAACATTAAATATTATCGCTGCTAAACGCGAAGTGTCTATTGCAGTCCGGGAAATACTTCGTCCAAGGTATTCAAAGAAAAAAAACAAACAAAAGTCGGATTTTGGGCAGAGGGTTTGTTGAAATTTAAAAACTTTTTATATACTGCTTCTTCGTGTCGAAATGCCACAAATGCACGAAAATTCTAAAAAAGTGCTTTAAATCGCTTCAAATCGAAGTTTATGCGGTTTAGTCCTTACGACATATTGGATTAAATATAAACCATGAACTTTGCAATTTTTTTGGCCTAAAAATGCTTATGAAACGCGAAAAAGAGAAGGCGCTAGGGCTGCTCAATCTTAAACTTCACGTCGTCCGACCTCTCCGTCACCCTTTATGAACAATCACGACGGTGAATTCAATGTACACAAAGGTCTCGAGAAGAATTAAATATAATTGGTATACGACGTTGGTGAACTAAAAAAAATGAGCATAAAAGTTTAGAAAACCAAAAAGTTTTGCTCTTTTTTCAACATTTTTGTAAAATAAACGGTTTTCCATATTTTTTTACTCATGTTTTTTTAGTTAACTACCGTTATATACGAATTATTTCCGTTTCTTCCCGAGACCTTTGTGTACATTGAATTAATCGTCTGTCAAACCTAAAACGCGGCGTCTACGTAACGTCAAAGATTACCGGAAGCTTCGTGAACATTATGCTCATGATGCTTAGTCCATTTTCCTCCGGATATCTCCTTCCAAATAATGACTTTCCTATCATAAGAACACGAAGCCAATAAGCTTTCGTACATAGGATGTGACCATGTGACTTGCCAAACAGGACCCTCGTGCCTAGAAAACTATGAACAATCACAACGGTTAATTCAATGTACACAGACAAAGGTCTGGAGAAGAATTAAATGTAATTGGTATATGACGTTTGTGAACTAAAAAAATTAGCATAAAAAGTTTAGAAAACCAACTATTTTGCTCTTTCTTTTAACATTTTTCTAAAACAAGCGGTTTTATATTTTTTTACTCATGTTTGTTTAGTTAACTACCGTTATATACGAATTATTTCCGTTTCTTCCCGAGACCTTTGTGTACATTGAATTAATCGTCGTGATTGTTCATAGTCTTAGCAGCGAGACGAAATGCACACTCAGCGTCTAAGCAGTGATAACAATCACAAAGGGCTAAAAAAAGCTTCTGTTTTTTTTTGTTAGCTACTAAAAAGTAACGGAGAATCCGACGAACGCGAAGTTTATAATTGCAGTAGTGTACTTTCTTTTTTGTGTTTAAAACGCACTTTTTGGTTCATACTTATTAGACAACGTCCTTTGGACAAAGTCCAAAAGACAAATTTAGAAAAGCCAAAACGTCCTTTGGACGAAATATGAATGCTGCTTGAAAATCAAATCAAATCAAATTCAATCAAATTTGTCCTTTGGACAAAGTTTAAAGAGAAAAGTCTATGAAACAAAAAGTATGAATACGTTGTCCTTTGAACTTTGCCCTTTGAATAAAGGACAAAGTCCAAAGCACGTTTTGACGCTGTGTTTGTCTTTTGGACAAAGTCTAAAGGCTGGTTCATACTTACAAGAATATATAACACAAGAGAATGTCCGACTCTACACTAAATTTTTGACCAAAATTTTGCGAGAAATGTCACACTTTTGAATTCTTGTGCGACTTTTCTAGCAAAAATTCGCCATTTTCTGCTAGTTTTTCCGCGCTGCCATTTTTAACACAGTGTTAGTTTTCTCGCAGTGGGGACTGCGACTTCTTTCGCACTCTATGCTGCTTTATTCGCAGTGCAATTATTTTCGCACTGCGAGTCTGGCCGCGCAACAAAAAAATACAGACGCTGGTAGTCATTTTCAATGGAGTAAAACACTTTGAAACTTGTTTTATTTAATTTTAAAAGGTTGGAAAGTTACTTTTTTTTATTAAAACTAAAAAGTTTTAACATCTTAAGATAAAAAAAACGACTTTTACTCATTTAAACACAAAATTTTCGCTCCGCTTTGTTTTTATTTTTTTTGTTGTGCAGCCCGACTCGCAGTGCGAAAATAATCGCAGTGCGAATAAAGCAGCATAGAGTGCGAAAGAAGTTGCAGTCCCCACTGCGAGAAAACTAACATGTGTAAAAAATCGCAGCGCGGGAAAACTTGCGGAAAATGGCGGATTTTTGCGAGAAAAGTAGCACACAAATTTAAAAGTGTGACTTTTCTCGCAAAATTTTGGTGAAAAATTTAGTGTACAGTCGGACATTCTCTTGTGTTATATATTCTTGATACTTATGACAAAACGTCCTTTGGACAAAGTCCAAAGGACAAAAGTCCTTTGGACTTTGTCCAAAAGACAAAAGTCGTTTGGACTTTGTCCAAAAGACAAAAGTCGTTTGGACTTTGTCCAAAAGACAAAAGTCCTTTGGACTTTGTCCAAAGGACGAAAACAGCTTCAAATTGTCCTTTGGGTTTTGTCCTTTGGATTTCGTCCAAAGGACAACGTGTTCATAGTTTTTGTCTTTTCGACTTTTCCCTTTGGATTTTGTCCTTTGGACTTTGTCGAAAAGACAAATTTCAAGTAGTGCATACTTTGTCCAAAGGAAAAAGTTCAAAGGACGTTTTGGCTTGTCCAAAGGACGTTTTGGCTTTTCTAAAATCGTCCGTCTAAAGGACGTTTTGTCATAAGTATGAACCAGCCTTAAAGAATTTTTGTCCTTTGGATTTTGTCAAAAGGACGTTGTGTCATAAGTATGAACCAGCTTTTAAGCTTTCTTATGACTGGCAAAAAATTCTGGTGAATGCATATTGTATTGCAGAAGATTATTAACAGTATTTACAAAAAAGTTTTAATTAGAATTTACAAAAAAGTTTTAATGATCCTTTTTCTTTAGAATTGTCGGACTGTAAATAAAACACTAATGTCACATCGTGACCAGAGACCTATAATAAGATTTTTAATGCATGTACAGCTTTTCTCGGCAGCTAAATATTTGTGAGATGATTCGAATTGGAATTAAATGAGAAAAACTCAAAACAATCGGTCTAATACTTCAATGGCTAGTTTTTTTACATATCTATATTTTGAAGTAAATATGAAGGGAAAGGCCGCCAGTCTAATCCGGTTTGGAACCCCGATTTTTCAATTTAATTTAATAAAAGCGGGTCTTAAAGCAAAGTTTACAATAATACTTGCTAAAAATATAATACAAAATCAAAAACCGCTAGAAAAATTATATTCAGTTTTCTTAAAAAAGAAAAGACTTTGTCCAAAAGGACGAAAACAGCTTCAAATTGTCCTTTGGGCTTAGTCCTTTGGATTTTGTCCAAAGGACAAAGTCCAAAGAACAACGTGTTCATAGGTTTTGTCCTTTGGACTTTTCCCTTTGGATTTTGTCCTTTGGACTTTGTCGAAAAGACAAATTTCAAGTAGTGCATACTTTGTTCAAAGGAAAAAGTTCAAAGGACGTTTTGGCTTGTCCAAAGGACGTTTTGGCTTTTCTAAAATCGTCCGTCTAAAGGACGTTTTGTCATAAGTATGAACCAGCCTTAAAGAACTTTTGTCCTTTGGATTTTGTCAAAAGGACGTTGTGTCATAAGTATGAACCAACTTTTAAGCTTTCTTATGACTGGCAAAAAATTCTGGTGAATGCATATTGTATTGCAGAAGATTATTAACAGTATTGTAGTCTACATAATGATTAAAAGCATTTTTTAGCTTGGCTTAGATAACTTTTATTTAAGAACAGATTACTTTTCTATATCATTTACGACTTTTGATAATTTATTAACAGATTTTTGTTCATTTTTGCAAAATAATCCGTTATCTAAAGATAAACCCAACGTGGCTGCAACAGTTATTTGTTGGATTAAAAAATGCCCCCCATTAAGTAGTAATCATTCAAATCACAAGAATGTGATATCACTTTATCAGCATTTTTTAATCCAATGAACAACTATTGCAGCCACGTTTGGGTTTACCTTTAGTCAACTATTATAACATATATTTAAAATAGTCTGTTTAAACGGCTAACTCAACACCTCACGCTCCATTTAGATTTACGTGAATTATTAGGAAGAGTAAGCCTTTATAATAAAATTACTTAAATTATCATGAATTGAAATAAATTTATTGATTCCTGCCATTTTAATAAACCGAATTGACGAAAAATGGTCCATTATAAATGACATAACTCGAATAGATGTGCTAATTTTAACGGACTATTTAGAAAGTATGGCTATGACATTATAATGATAAGCCGCCACCCACCGCTTTGTATACAGCAGTTGAACATTTTTTTGGTATATTATATGTTTTGTTATTATTCTAACCTCGAGGCAAATGATAGAGCGTAAGGGCTGGTTCATACTTATGACAAAACGTCCTTTGGACTAGGACTTTTGTCCTTTGGACTTTGTCCAAAGGACAAAATCCAAAGGGAAAACTCCAAAGGGAAAAGTCCAAAGGACAAAATCCAAAGAACAACGTATTCATACTTTTGTCCTTTGGACTTTTCCCTTTGGATTTTGTCCTTTGGACTTCGTCCAAAAGACAAATTCTAAGTAGCGTTCATACTTTGTCCAAAGGAAAAAGTCCAAAGGACGTTTTGGCTTGTCCAAAGGACGTTTTGGCTTTTATAAAATTGTCCTTTGGAGTTTGTCCAAGGGACGTTTTGTCATAAGTATGAACCAGCCCTAATGCATTGGTCGGTAAGCGGTTTCTCTCCATACTCTGACGTTTCAAATGTTGTTTTCTAAAAGATGTTAAGTTTTCTCGAAAACATGAAATTAGAATTTACAAAAAAGTTTTAATGATCCTTTTTCTTTAGAATTGTCGGACTGTAAATAAAACACTAACGTCATATCGTGACGAAAGACCTATAATAAGATTTTTAATGCATGTACAGCTTTTCTCGGCAGCTAAATATTTGTGAGATGATTCGAATCGGAATTAAATGAGAAAAACTCAAAACAATCGGTCTAATACTTCAATGGCTAGTTTTTTTACACATCTATATTTTGAAGTAAATATAAAGAGAAAGGCCGCCAGTCTAATCCGGTTTGGAACCCCAATTTTTCAATTTAATTTAATAAAAGTGGGTCTTAAAGCAAAGTTTACAATAATACTTGCTAAAAACATAATACAAAATCAAAAACCGCTAGAAAAATTATATTCAGTTTTCTTAAAAAATGTGGTTACAAAAAGGCATATGTTACCTTTTTTTATTCCAAAAAAAACTTTATTTTAAAATTTGAATACTTATTTAAATTCTGGATATAATTTAGTTTTAAAAGGAACTATATCCAATCCAGCCTTAACACTTCTGTTTCATAGCCATGGCTTAATGTTTTGTAACTTTACACGCATAACTACAGTTTGCCTCGGGTATAAACTTGATTTATCACTAAAGTTTACAAAAGAATTTTATTTTAAACGTACCATTTCACATTTGAACACCATAACTTTAAAAAGTATTTAACTTTCTTATTATAGTTATTCACATTATATTACATATATTAATAATATTCTAAGTCCGATGTGAAATTTCACCCGATAGGATGTTATTATTAGTAGGTTTCGAGTCAGGTTCCGTGATATTATTTTCTTGTTTTCTTTTCATTTTCTTGTTTATTTGTTTTAGCTTGTTTTTAAATCTAAATTTAAAAAAAACTCTACTAATGGCAAACATTTCTTAAATTAGAAACACTAAACTAAGCGAAGCGACGCTTTTTTCAGCTATTTTTATGACAAGCTGTGACGTCAGTCGCCCCCAGCTTCCTTCGCTCGTCAATATAACAAAATGGAAAATATATGTAATATTTAATTTCGCTTCAATTAAGTCGGCTAATGCCACGTCGAGGATTTTAAATTGACCAATGGGGGCGTAAAACTTTCCATCACAAGTACTTATAAACAAAGTTCCGTCGTTTAGTACTCATTTTGTTGCGAATAAAGCCATTATGCGGCTGTTTCTTTTTTTCTCCGTTACGGTTATTAGCTCCCTTGAGGCCTATCCAGCGATCGATTTAAACTCAATCCTAACTCAGAGGGCAACATCTTCGGAAATCGATGAAAGTATTGATTTTTCTGATGGCTCTTACGAACTTCCAAAATATGATTTTCTGGAACTTTCGCTTGAAGATGACAAAGAAGAGCCGAAGTTTGTTGACGAAACAAACGCACTGAAAACTGCCACTTCGGTCCAGGATGAGTCGATAGAAAAGAGGGATTCAGAACTTTTCCAGATTCTCGATATTCCCGACTCCGTTTTAAAACACCACGATCGGGATGACAGGAAAAAGATTTCGAACCCTCTCGGTCTTTTAATTTCCGATTTTAACGAACTTAACAACGAAAAAGAACTGCTAAGTGACGAAAAAGCTAAAAGGTCTCAAAATCTCGATGCCATGATGGAATTGGCTAATGAACTGGCGGAAAATATGGAGAAACGAGACGCGGAAATTTTGACCGAGAACATAATTTTGCCCGGATTTGATGGGGATTGGGTTCCAAGAACTGACAGAAAACACAAATTTTTGCCAACAACTAAAAACTTTGTAAAAACCACTCCAAAGCCCGTCTCTACTGTAAAGCCGGTAATAAGCCAAAGCAAACGAGGTCAAGATGAAATCCCATTATATCTCTCTCATCATGGTGATGCTTCTCGGAAATTTATATGATTACTGTATAAAAGTGGAAATTGCTTCTACTGCTCTCAAGCTAAAACTTTATTTCGTTTGCAATAAAACTTTGTGATTATTTACATGAAGTTGTTGTTTATAAAAGAAAAAGAAGTTAGTTTGAAAAAAAAATTGGTGTCTATAATTAGTAATTATTATACCACATACATGCACCTTTTGAACTTTTAAAATCAGACTTACAAATCTAAACTAAAATATTTTAAAGTGAACGTTTAAAGTCACTGCTAGGACCAGCCACATTAATTGCTTAAAATTGCGGCACCGAGTCAAACTTTTTGTCTTTGATTTTAATTATTTTTTATCAAAATATCTCCCGCGGTTCAGGAGATATGACCCTCCAAAAATCGCGTTTTTCGACAATTCTGTACTTTAAATATTGCTGAATCGGTATAAAAATTTAAATTAGAAAGGTGCACTTAAAGAAAGTGGATACTTTTTACTTTAATTTGATACCTTAATCGTAAAGATTGGTGCAGTATTTGTCGAGATATTGCGTTTTCCGTACAAAAAAACCCGCGATTTTTTTGCTAAAAATACGAAGTGTAGGTAAAACCGTCGGCAAACTTCATTAAATCATACTGCCGTCGTTTGGTGTTTTTTAACAAAAAAAACGAGGGTTTTTTTTGTCTGGGAAACGCAATATTTCAACAAATACTGCATCTATATTAACGATCAAAGTATCAAATTAAAGTAGAAAGTTGCCACTTTTTTGAGTGCATAATTTTAAGCTTAATAAGAAAAACAAAAACAAAAACTATGAGGGAAACCGAAAAAACCCAAGAACAACATACATAAAAAATTAGAGTAAAAATACCATGAAAACAGCCTACAAAAATTATAAATTAATAAATAAATGGTTCACATGATGTGCTAAAATTAACCAAAAATAATGTAATTTTAATTAAAAAATACGTTTCGCTCCTTTTAATCTCCTAGACGTATTTTTTAATAAAACAAACTACTTGAAGGAGGCGAACAGGAGCTCGTCAGTAGGCGAATTCGCGTCTTTCAAGAAAACAAAACATGCTAAATCACGTGCACGCAAAATAACTAAAAACAAAAATTAAAATGAACAAACAAAAAAAAAAAAAAATTTTTTTAAAAAACGAAAGAAAATTCGCGTTTAATGGATAAAAAATAAAAAAATAAAAACATCTTTGGAATTAAAAATAAAATCACTTGTACTACAGAATAAAACAAATTAAAAGTTGTGGATGTAAACCGTTAATGAACAGAAAATACAAACAATAGAAATTTGCATAAAAGATATGATAATTTTCTGGGACTAAAGTTTGAAAAAATAAAAAAAGACCTGCCGTAAACTTTAAAACAGACCTGTATAACCCCAAATAATTTTTTTAAATTTTTATACCCATTGTTCAAGAACAGAATTGTCGAAAAACGCCAGTTTTGAAGGGTCATAGCTTCTAAATCACTAAAGATATTTTGATGAAAAAATTTTTGTGGGCTATTGGGAGCAGGGGTATGTTTTCACAAAAAATAATCAAAATCAACGACAAAAAGTTTGACTCGGTACCGCACCTTCAAAAACAAAAACGACCGACAAATGATTTATTGCGATTTATGCACTGCACTTGAAATAAAAAGGAATTCCTACTTCAGTTTAATTGAAGTTTAGACCCGTTACTGTCAAGCATTAAATTAAATTTTTATTTTGAAACACAAAAAAATACTCTATAAATTTAAATTTTAGCAATCCCCAAAATATTATTAGTTGTAGTCTTAAAAATTCATGATAGTCTGCGAGTATTTATAGAGGCTTGCTTGGTATAGTTTATAATTAAATAAAAAAGCTAAAATAAAAGATCCTTAAAATTCCAAAATACCACATTTTTATTAAATTTAATAAAAATGTGGTATTTCGGAATATTCGTATATTAACAATATCAATGCGTAATATATATATATATATATATATATATATATATATATATATATATATACATATAATATATACACACACACACACACACACATATATATATACCACACACACGCATCTATATTGTTAATATAAAGTATATATATATATCAAATTTCAAATCTTCTCTAATATATTAATACATTTAATCTTGGAAAGTGCGTAAATTAAAATGTTTGTGGTTTACATTATTATTTGTATATAAAATTTTTATTGAAGAAATATAAAAATTAACAAATATGGCTGTATGCGTCGTGAAATATCATTTAACAGAGACTATAGTTTCTATAAATAGAAGCGCGCTAAAAATTACATGTTTTTTTATTTATAAAAATATTTTTGTTATATCGTTATATTATTATTTTCGATTTTAAACTATAATAAAATATTAATAAAATAAAATAATAACTAAAATACCAAATTAATGTGTTTATTGCAAATGAACAATTAAAAAAAAAACCCCGCTTGTTCTCCGTTAAAATTTTATACCTAATGATGTTAGGTTATTCTGCTGGTACAATAAGCACAAGCAATAAGCTTTCCCAAAAGTACACGCCTTATAAAAAATACAGTAATGTAAACCATTTACAATAAAAAACTATAATTACTTATTAGTTTATTTATTTTATCAAAACTTATGAGATTATAGAAAATGACTCTTACAACTGTACACATAAAACAAACTGGTATTTTTTTTTAAATGCCTATAATAAATTTACTTCAAAAAATTCTTGTAAATAACTTTTGCAATAAAAATAGAAAAAGACTTATTCACAACAAATATCCTACATATTATAAAGTAAACTAACTGCGATTACAAACAAAAGGTAGATAAGTTCCAAAATTAAATTTAATTGTCAGTTAAAATTCACACTTTATACAAAAATTCAGTATGTTTCAGAATTTTTAAGACAAGAAAGTTAGATTGGGATATAATGAGTGACATGGGGATATTGTGAATTAACACAGCACGCATTCTTACATACTTTAGGTTAAAAAAAAACTTTGAGTTTATTATAACAAAAACCAAAAATCTTTATTTCTTAAAAATTATTTTTATATAAAAAATATATTGTAATAAGTATTTATATCATAATAACCTAATAAAACTATTTTATGATAATTTTATTAATTTATTTAATTAAACACAAAATGTGTATTTAGAAACAATAATACTAATAATAATAATGTACTTGCTGTATTATTTTACAATTTCTTGTTTTGTAAAATTTTGACGATAAGAACTAGCTGATGACTCGCACTTCTCCTTGGGCTTGTCCAATAACCTATTCTAGTTAAAGTAAAGCAACGAAATAGGTTATTATATTAGTTAGCTTAATTATAAATTGTTCTCTTAAAACCTTAAAAATTTTTTAAAAAAAATTCGTTTTTTGTTAAAAAAATCCACTAAAAATAAATGTTCTTATTTAATGTATAAATAAAATAAATAGCTAACTAATGCTGTAATTGTTACTAACATAAAATCAGAACACTGCTCTACTAACACTTTGTGTGTATATATGTTCGTTTATTATTGCTAAATCTGACCAAAATACCAACAAGATTGAAACACTAAATCGCCTCTTACAATGTTTACTCATTAAAAGCCACAAAACCTTAAAAACCAAACTAAAATCTATTAATTAGTCTTTAAATAAGAAAACTTACACAAGCAAACAGTTTTACTTAATAAATAACCATACAAATGCTTTGTTAATTTTGCTTTCTGCACCTAGTTATGGTGTACATACTCAACCTGCTTCTGCAAAAACCAAGGTGTTTTACTTAACCTGCTTCTGCACCATTTAAGGTGTCAATCTTTAAATTTCCTATTTTGTTTATTAAAGGTATCAAAATTAATCCATCTATATGTTATACATCTATGTCTATACATCTTTTTATGTTCTACCTAACCTGCTTCTACACCTGTTTAGATGTTTTGATTTAATCTGCTTTCTACACCATCTATGGAGTTTATGTATTAATAATTTTCTAAACATTTACCTGTTGTTACCTAACCTGCTTCTGCACCGATTTTGGTGCTTTTTCTCTTAGCCTGCTTCCTACACCTTTTAGGATGTTTTTGTATACTTTACCCATTTATGATAGTTATTTATTAAATTTTCGCGTTAAAAATAATTTTGTACCAAATGTAAAACTATATAATACAGTTAATTTTTAAAAAAAATTTCTGCTTAGTCTAATCTCTATTTTTGAGTATAATTTTTCAAAAATATATTTTTCAAGTATTACATAATATTTATAATAATGCATTAAAATATATTCTTAAGTAACATCACATAACCTTTCTTTCTCTCTTAATACAATCATGATTTTTTTTCAATGCTAATTGTGCATAACAATTTTATAATTGGAAATAACCTCTAAAAGAGACATAATTTATTTTTATAATATTCTGCTTTATGCGATAGGCGCAAAAATCTGCACTAAGCGTGAGGACGCCGGGCGCGGCCACGTCGCCGTGACAGCGCCTGTTTCGTGAATATGAATACTGTTGATTTGTGTCAACGCTACCAATAATGAATTGCAAGCTTTTACACTAAAATATAAGTATTGCTTGCAAAATCTACTATTTTAGTTGTTTTTGTTGAAAAAAGTCAAAATTTTTTTATTAATAAAAATCTTAAAAGGTTTTCGTTATCATATTAGTATAATCATGTTTTTTGACACTTTACACAATAGTCTAAGATAAAACAGTGCGACAAATGTAGGAATAAAATTTGATTTGAAACACCACAGTTGTAACAAATTTCACTAAAAGTTAAATATCAACGTAAATATTAATTTTTGTCTCATAATAACAATATGGAGGGATCAAAATCTGAGGTTATGTATGATGTATCGAATTGTACTAATATCACTAATATTTGTACTAATAGTTCCATTTTATAATACAGTTCTATAAATTTGAGGCTTAAAATCATTTTTAGGCCGTTTAAAAAATTTCATTAACAGAGTTTTTACTGCAAATTTATGGAAAATTAAAAAAAACCTTAAAAAAGTTAAAAAGGGGAGAAATTTTCTTGGAGAATAAAACGAATTTTAAAATTTTTGATAAATCAAAAAAATAAATATATAAAAAAATGCATATTAAAATTCTAAAATTGTTTTTAAATTAAATACAATCAAAACATTGTTCAGCAAACTTGTATTTAACTAACTACTTTCAAACTTTCATTAAAACCTGTGCAAATATTTTTTGAAAACTTTATTTAAATTTTATTTTTTTGACGCCAAAAAAGAGACAAACTAAAATTTCTCGTTAAAAATAGCCTTTAAAAGCTGGAAGGGACTGTGTAGAGCAGTGGTCAAATTTGTTAGATCGTTGGGCCTAGAATCGCCGCACCGTTAAACGTCGTATAGGTTTGAGTCCCACCAAAAGACTTCGTTTTTACATAGGAAAACTATTTTCTGTTTTTTTACTAAAATTTATAGTTTTTTTTGTTTAAAAAAGTGTACATTGATCAAGATGCTAAATTGGAAATAACAAATTGAATATTTTGTATTGTATTTTATTAAAATGTATTATATTTTTGACATGTATGTTATTGGTATCATTCATCATGGTGGAAGTTAGAATTTGTTTAAAAAATGAAAGTCAAAAACTAAATTAGCAGGTCAAATTATCTTTAGTAAAATTTAATTAGAAAAGATCCACCGTCAAAACCTAGTTGTGGTGTTCTACCGTCATACCAAATAAATAATAAATAAATAGAGAGAAAAATAGAAAAAAATCCGATACCAAAGCACGTAGGCGAAAATAAATGTAAATTTTTAAATCTCTATTAAATAATTGTAAACTTGTGTGAAAAGCGATAAAAATTTTTTCTTAAAACAAGTATTTTTCGAACAAAAAAATAAAATTTGTAAACGGCGCGCGATCGCGTGTCATTTTAGTTTTTTGTTTGAAAAATACTCGTTTAACATATATTTAAATAATTTTTTCTATCACTTTATTACAAGTTTACAATTGTCTAGTAGAAATTTAAATGTTTAACACTTTTTTATAGAAATAGTTCCTGTAAGTTATGCTTTTTATATGTTTTTTTATTGTTTAATGAAATTTTATTATCGTCTACCCCGGGTATAATTTATAATTAAATTATATACTATAATATAATTTTTTCCTAAGCCTAAGCAAAGCCTTAAAATCAAGCTGAATTTTATCATGATAAAATTTTGTTGCATTTTCCAAGTGTCGAAATTTAAAGGAAATATTGCAAATGCACTATATTTATGGTTAATTTACACCACCTTATAGTGATTTTATAACGTTTATGGTAATTTTGGCCTATGGTGAATTTGTCCCTGGTGTTTACGGCTAACTCGGTTTTACTCGACTTTTTTTACTCTACTTTTTTTAAGGTTAAGCTTACGCGTTATTAAGCCTAAGCAAAGCCTAAAAAACAACCTACATTTTTTTCGCGCAGCTATTTGTTAAAGTTTAGGTTGTTTTTAAGGCTTCGCTTAGGCTAAGGAACGCGTAAGCTTAACCTTTAAAAAAAATCGAGTAAAACCGAGTTAGCCTTTTATACGGACCCATTGTTTTGGCAAACACTAAATTCCACCGACTCTGACTCCGGTTAAAATGTACCGTAACTTACCGTAGTTTTTAACATTATGCAAATTTTTTCACTGTTGACTCAATAACGCAGTTTTTGTGCAATATATCATGAAAATTAGTGAAATTTTAAGTTGTAAAAATTCTTAACACCTTCCAGCAGTATTTTAAAAATCCTTTTGGGGTCCGGAAAGAATATTTACGGCATAATATCTTCCAAAATAAATAATTTTTTCTTTAGGCAGTAAAATATTTGGCATTTTTATTCTTATAACAAAATATATTGATTTAAAAACCAAAAACCGTGAATCTTAACCCTTAGTCAAACCCTAAATTCACATAAAAAATCTTTAATCAAAACAATAATCCAAACCATATTCTTGCCCTAAAATATTAGTTGGAATTCTATCAGCTTCTCGAGAATAATTTTATATATTCGATTTTAAATTTACTAATTTTATGGTTTTTAAGCTTAATTTAATGTTTTTTAATAGTGTAATTCAGTTAAAAATTATTAATTTAAAAAAATAGACGTAGAAAGTGCTAAAATGATTCAAAAAGTAATTAAATTTGTTTATTTTGTTCGAGTTTCTGTCGATTCCGCCTAACCTGCACATTAATATATAATTTGCAGAAATTTGAGGCGGAGTCGGTGGAATCTAGGGTTTGCCAATTTTTTAGTAGGGATATAATATATATATATATTATGGTGACGTGCAAAATCCTGGTATTTAGAGTTATGCGGACAATCTGCGTACATTTTGCGGATATTTTGCGGATATTTTGCGGATTTCCGAATTAGTATCAAAACACACAAAAATGCAATTTTATCAATATTCACAAATTTTTTTACATATAATCGACACATCATTTGATTCGCCTATAGTTTTAGATTTTTTATGGCATTTACCATTTATTAAAATTGAAGTAGCTAATTTTTTTGGAAAAACAATTTGCATAAGGTGCTTGGAGATCTCCGAAGTAAAGGGATTTGCATAACAAATGGCTGAAATGATTTAGGTTTTGGTGTTTTTTCTTTTCCTTCAATGGTTATTTTAAAGCGAAATCGCTGTTAATACATTAAAATTTGTACCGAATAATACTATCAGTTTAGAGTAGTTGTGCAATAAACAGTTTTTCAAAAAAAAATGTGAGGACAAAAAAAAGAAGAAAAATGCGCCTATTTCAGTGAGCTAGTGGGAGAAACACCCAAAATACTCCGCGTTTCTAACCCTAATCGAAGCTTTAAAAACAACCTAAACTTTAACAAATAGCTGCGCGAAGAAAGTTTAGGTTGTTTTTTAGGCTTTGTTTAGGCTTAGTAACGCGTAAGCTTAACCTTAAAATAAAGTCGAGTAAAAAAAGTGGGGTAAAACCGAGTAAGCCGAAATTTACATCAATAACCTGTATAGGCAATTTATAAAGCCAGGCACGTTAGGCACACAGGCGCGTCAGGCACGTCAGGAACGAGCTTTAGCGTACGCGCCCCTAAGCCTAAGCGAAGCCTAAAAAACAACCTAAACTTTATAAAATAGCTGCGTGGAGAGCGTTTAGATTGTTTTTAGGTTTTGCTTAGGCTTAGAAACGCGTACTGGGCTCGTTCCTGACGCGCCCGAATATTCCTGATGTGCCTAGGTTTATAAATTGCCCCTGTATAATTGGTGTAAAAACCTGAAAGATCTCCATGGTTATATGCAAAATTTTTTTTTTCGTAAAATTTGAATTATTTATGTTTTCTATTTTTTATTATCATCAAAAAGTTTTAAAATTCCGGGCGACTCGAACGATGTGTCAATATATTTGTCAAATCTATGTATTTACGGCAAAAATAGCATTTTTGTGTGTTTTATTACTAATTCGGGAATCCGCAAAATGTCCACAAAATTTCCGCAGATTGCCCGCAGAATTCCAAATCCCAAAATCCCCATAAAAGTATTTTTTTTATTTTGAATAATTTATTGTTGTCAAAAAAATTAAACAAGCATTACCTCAATACATGAAGTTTACAGAAATTAACAATTTACAAAATCACAATATTAAAAAAATATTTAAATTCTTTAGCTTTTTTAGCTACGAAACATAAACTACTAAATCCTTAGTTATGGTTGTCCTTGGCGGTTTAATCATGAACATCCATGTCAGAACGGAAACGGACAGGGTTGCCAGGTTAGCCCCTTTGGGGCTATTTTTAGCCCCTTTTTTGGGCCGATAGCCCCTAAAATTTGAAAATAGCCCTTAGCCCCTTTTTTAGCCCCTTCTCCCAAAAATAGCCCCTTTTTGGGTCAGCTTCAAAAATAAAAAAAACAACGAAAATTGTCCAAAATCTTTGAGAAAACGATCACTGCTGGTGATATTGTACACTTTTAAATGGTGTTTAGTACTATTATTCATGCTGCTGCTGGAAATTCACTGTTTTTTTTTGTTTCAAAGATTTCTTTTACTTACCTTTTCTAATCTTCGCTTCGCTTTCCTTCACTATCAGATATCGTTTCGCTCTGCGCAAAACTTCGCTTTATTTTTTCAATCTATTGATGTAATGGCTGTCTCAGTTTGTTAAATAAAATGTAACATTATCTTATTCCGTTTAAATTCATTTATACAAATTTCCAATAATTATAAATTTAAAAGCAAGTGGCGGTTTTTTTTTATTTCACAATTTGTTTCAAAAAATACAACATTAAATAAATAAAAATAAAAATTTATCATAATAATTTTTAATTTTTTCTAAGATCTTTCAAAATAACGTACATTTGGCTTTTGGGGAGGGGTAAAACCCACATCGACTGAGCGGACGGACGAAAATCAATGGGGTAAAACCCACACCGCCGGACCGCCAAAAACCGTTAATAACTCTAAAACTTTCTTTTTTCTTTTTAATGATCAGATAACAGAATTAATATCATACTAAGCATAGTTTATGCATAGTTTAATTCTTCTGTTTTCATCATTTCATTGTGTTTATTTTTTCTTTTTTAAACCAAAACCTTTAACTCTAACTTGTTATTTATTATTTTTTTGATGTTGCATTTTTTTTAATTGTTTGTGATTTGTGGCATGAAAACTGACTTGTAATAATTAAAACAATATTTTAAATTTAAAAGTGTTTTGCTGCTTAGAATTTGCAAGATTAAAATTTAATTAAAAATTTGTACCCCAGCAGCTTTTTTTTAAATTTTTACCCTAATGAAAAATTTATTGGTTTTATGTTTATTAAAAAATTGTTTTAATATTAAATTAGAACCTATGAAGTGGCTGCGATCGGGGCAATCGCAGCTGTTAAGCTGTTATGCTGCCCAAAATTTTCAAATTTAAAATTTTTTTTTTTGGTTAAATTTTGGTTTTGGTTTTGGTTAAAATTTTGGTTAAATTCAAAAAAAATAGTTTATAAAAGAGTTCTTTAAATTTGAAATGTTCAATTTAAAAATGTGTTTTTATGCAATAAAAATATTTTTATTGTGTTTAATTGATTAATATTGAAGTTATAAGCATTTGAATTGCTTAAATACTGCTTTAAATAGTTTAGAAAACAATGAAATATGTGTGTAATCTATATTTTTGCCTTTATTTAACAAAAATCGATAGTTTTTAAAAATAGCCCCTTTTTACTCCAAAAATAGCCCCTTTTTTCAAATTTTGGCATTTTTCGACAATTTCGATAGCCCCTTTTGCCCCTTTTTGTCCGAAAAATAGCCCCTTTTTCATTTTTAGACCTGGCAACCCTGGAAACGGAGAGCTATAGTCAGGCGTTTGCTATTCTCAGTAATAGTAATCTTCGGTAATTCTCAGTAACGACATCACATTCTCAGATTTTACCTTCGCAGCTGTTTCCTAATCTAAGCTTACGTGTTCCTCAGCCTAAGCAAAACCAAACGCCTATAGTCAGAACGGAGAGCTATAGCGAATATTCGATAGTTCGCACTAAAAACTCGAAGGATTTTATTTTAATATCGTAAATCAACATTATATAATGATTAGATGTTTTAGAAAATGCTATAAGCATTAAATGATGTGTTTAATTCTTAAATTAATGCAGTATTTCTTGAAATATTAACAGACAAT
>JASAMX010029818.1:0-10807 GCA_030248175.1 Microlaimidae sp. YZB2_3 | reverse complement strand
ATGATTTCAACTGAGTTTGTATCCGCTCGGTCCCCACCGGGTATATGGGAGCACTTACGTACCCCCAGTCCAGCCCCCATCAAAAAGCAATTAAGAAACAAAAAGTCACGGTATTCAAAACAGAAGAACCAAAGGTAAATGACCTTGAACCATCCCCTACCCAAAACGATGACGGAGCAGACAAGCAACATATCCCACCACCTACTGAGGAGAAGCTTAAAAAAAATAGCCAAAGGAGAACCCCTAACATTTCACTGACAAATGAAGAACGTCAAGAGCAAAACAGCGTTGAGCAGCAGAAGCATCTAACTGGACACAAAACGCCCTAGATAAAGGAAAGCAAAATTGTCAACAGCTCCAACAAAGTTTTAAAAACACTAGTCCTCCCACCGTAGCTCAGGTTAGCCTTGTTTCCAGCCGCCCCACCTACACCATCTCCTGGTATCCCAACACTCCATCTTAGGCCTCCTCTGCAATCATGTCCAGCCGCTACCAGTTCATTCCCCAAGGATGTTATTCTAGGCATAAATAATCAATTGAAATCAACAACCAGTCAAGCAGGTGTATTACCAATCTTTCAACCACCTCCCATTTGCAATGACAGATTATAGCAAGATAATAGCTGGCTAAATACGCCATATGTTTTTGATCACCAGATTTTTGTCTTACAAAGACCACCAGATGATCCTTTTTGGGTCACTACATCAGAATTTATTCCAGAGCAATTGCAAGAATTACAAGCATTTCTGACACCAGAACAAATTCAATTACTGGAACTTTCTCACCAACAAGGTGGACCCTTAAGACCTCATTTTCCACCACCGCAGGCACCACGCCAATACCCTTAATACCAGCAACCCCACTAGCACCTCTCTGGCAAATCTTGCATCAACACCAGCCGTGTCAACAAACACCACCGCAGGCGTCAATAGTCAGGCCAAGTAAACAGCAGTCAACACCAAGTCAGACTCAAACACCAATGCCAGTGGTCAGACAGCATGGTTTCAATGTGGTACCGGTTACACAATATGATGCCAAATGCGAGTATCTACTATTATGAAAGCACTTGCCCCCCCCCCCCCCCCCCGTCAGATAGAAAGAGGATGAGCATATTATTTGCAATGTAAATCTCAACTCATCCCGCTTATCCCAGTTCCAACAACCAATAGTACTGCCGCATGTTGAACCTGCCATAAACAAACTAACCCAACAGCTGCAACAAGAAA
The DNA here is from genome assembly GCA_030248175.1 of Microlaimidae sp. YZB2_3. NCBI lineage: Eukaryota > Metazoa > Nematoda > Chromadorea > Desmodorida > Microlaimidae > Microlaimidae sp. YZB2_3. Next base: position 9,581 of record JASAMX010029818.1, on the reverse strand, counting down.
TCCAAGCAGATCAGATGCATCAACAAATGCGCCAAGCTGCAGACATCATCGCTAAAACCCCGCAGCATCCTAGAAATCAAGCAACAGCCAGTTTTCCAGCAATTCCCCTGCCGGCGACCACGGCCGCTAACTTACAAAAAGCTGATTGGCGCCCAATGGTGTCTGCTCAGAGCCTAGCCTCAGTGGTTGAAAAAGAAGTGCAGCAAAAGAAAGCTCAAAAAGAACCTAAACCCAAGATTATTGACTGACTGACTCAAGATCCTCTGAAAAGGAGATTCCCCCAGAAAAAATCCAGATGGGTTAAGTGGAGGCTGAAGCCATGCTCGCAGCTGACAATGTAAAAAGTGGCCCACCCTCAAAAAAAGAGGTACTTGTGGTGAAAAACGCGCGCGTCCTAAACCACTCATACTGAATAAACAGAACAAATTCCCAGATGATGATCTCCCAAAAGACTTGAATTGGAAGTCCACTGAATTCCCAAAAGCTGATAAACTGGATAAATATGGCCGCTATCCCTTTCTTGAAGCTCAACCAAACATTTGCTCAAATGCATCCTGACCACCTCTGACCCAAAGTTGCCCCTAGGAGTTGGTCCTGCAACTGGTCCACTCCATTCTGATCCAATGTTAGGCCTGCCACTAGCAGAGAGTTGCACCCCACCCCTATGACCACTCACCATTGCGCCGCCGCCAACCTGTCTGCAATATCCCTGATCCAGACTACGACTGCCGTCAAGTAATCAAACGCAAATAATCAGCAGCTTGGAGATGAAACCCAGTGCGTAAAATTAATATTCTTACCAACATAAAATAGTTTTTGTTACTTTTTTGTGTTAAGTGTGCAAATTACCTGTGCACTCTTAGTGCTTTTGTTACTCTTACTCTTAGCAGTTTTGAAAACACATGCGTCATGCCATTTTTGGTGGTGATATTGTGCATACTATGTTTGGTGCTAATGATGCAAACAATGTTTTGTGTCAATCATTGTTTTGTGAAGAAATCGCGTCAAAAGCCCAATCATGACGTAATGCAAATCCAAACAACATATTACACAGTACCAAGCTACTGTGTAAATTGAGAATATCTATTCAAGAGCACTTTTTGACACTGGATCGTGTGTCTCATTTATCAACAAAGAATTGGTGGAAAAATTAGCAGAAGGCATAGAATTTTCGGAATGTAAAGAATCAGCGTGAACTTTAGAAGGAGTTGTGCAATTCAATTATAAAGCCAATGCCTGTTGGCTGGAATATGGCTGGAATACAATTTTATGATGAAGTTTATCCACAGCAAGATAGCCCAATAGCCCTATTACATGGCACAAGCGCCTCTCAACAAATTGGGCTTATAGGTTTTGATTTTGTCAAAAATAACATTCACTTACAGAATGGAAAGTTATTAACCCTGGATCCTGACTTAATTTATCCTGGCTTTAGTAGTATTTCCATTTAATGGTATCCAATTGGTGGCTCCTAATACAGTTCAAATTCTGCCCTGCCACCAAATAGTTCTATGGATCATGGTATTTGGTGTTTGTCCGCCACCAAATAGCTTCACTACCAAATTGGACAAATTTAAAAGTCCATACTCCAACCGATTCTTTTAATGGTATTGGTTATGGGTCGCCAAGACCATAACCACAAATCGGTCTGAAAAAAACTGTTATGGAGTTGTTAAACCCAACTGACAAAGATCTTGTTTTATACAATAGCAATATCATAGCATATGCCAACGTGCTTAATGAGGATAGTGTCAAGGACATATTAGCAAAGACAAAAGACCATCTGCATTATAACAGCCACACGTGTTCGCCAGTGGACTAATGCATGAATGACCAGTTGATTTTAATCCAGTGAAGGAAATAGATTTTTCAATCTCAGAAATAACGGAGGAACAAAAGCAACAATTAGCTGCATTGTTACAAAAGTCTTTTTGTCAGGTCCATTTGATACTGGTAAAGCATCCTTACTAAAACACACTATCAACATTAAAAATAATCTTCTATGACGAAAACCTTACCATGTAGCTGAAAGTCATAAAAAAGTCATCAATGATGAAATGTCTGCCATGTTTAAAAAATGGGGTAATTAGGGAATCTAAAAGCCCATATGCTACTCCTATAGTAATTGTACAAAAAAAGATGGTACAAACCGTTTTTGCATTGATTATTGTGGAGTTAATAAAATAATCAAAAAAAAACTCCTTTTTTTTACCGCGCATTGATGGAATACTAGACGCCCTGCGCGGAGCTATTTATTTCAGTACCCTTGAATTATTTTCTGGCTACTGGCAAGTTGAAATGGAAGACACTGATAAAAGGAAGACTGCCTTTATGAGTCCTACGGGTGGTCTTTGCAAGTTCAATGTCTTACCATTTGGTTTCTGTAATGCATCATCAACATTCCAGAGACAAATGGAGATAGTACTCGCAGGACTCGGGTGGGAATCCTGCCTTGTTTACATAGACAATATAATTGTTTTCTTCAAAACTTTTCCTAACTATTTAGAAGACATCCAAAAAGTCTTCAACTGGCTCCGTCATGCTAAGTTAAAACTTAAGACCAAAAAATGACATTTTGGAAAAAAGTTGGTTGAATTTTTGGCCCACGTCGTTAGCAAAGACGGTGCCCAACCAAGTCCTACAAAAATTGACTGTGTTAAAAACTTCAAGGTCCCTAAAATGCAGTGCAAAGTTTGTTCCTTCCATTGGCTGGTGAATTTCTATCAAAATGGCCTGGCGCATTTCTATCGATGGCTTATTAAAGATTTGCAAAAATTGCCAGTCCCCTGTGTGCCCTTATGGGTAAAAAGATACGTTTTTATTAAACAGAAGAATGTCAGAAATCTTTCAACACTCTTAAAGAGAAATTATGTTCAGTCGGCATACTGGCCTTCCCTGATTTTTTAAAACCATTCTTACTCGCAACAGACGCTTCTAACACAGGGATATGTTCAGTATTGTCTCAGGAATTTGAGGATGGTATGCGTCTTATAGCATACAAAAGCAGAAACCTCAACCCTGTTGAACCAATTATGCAACTATTGAGCGCAAAGCTTTAGCAATTGTCTGGGCAGTGAAACACTTCAAATCATATTTATGGGATCACAAGTTTACAATTACTACATATCACGCACCATTAAAACATATTTTCACCTGCAGCCAATGCACTTAGGATAGACTATGGAGATGGGCCTATTTATTGTCCCAATATAAATTTGATAAAACCAAATACAAGGTGAAGAAGTCTAATGGAAATGGGGATTTCCTTTCATGTATTCTGCTGTCCGATAGAGCAACACCCGATCCAGAACCTTTGTTCAAAAACAAAGCTATCCAGATGTTATGGATGAACATTGAAGGCATACCCTCGCTCTTGGACTTTGAGAAGACACCCACCACATCTTCAGACGCCTCTGAAATTGTACAGGTCGCTTCTTCCCCACCCTTAAAAATCTGCGTCACTGCTGTAATAAACCCCCTTCCGGAACCAACCGGTTGGCGACACTTCACTGGAAATTCCGGATCTCCAATAACAGCTTACAACTGTTAGCAAGAGTGATTCCACTATTTTCACATTTCTGATGACGACTAAACTCTGGCCATTTCTATTTTTTACGTTTACTAACAAAAACATTTTAGTAGTTATCAATACTAAATTTATTACTGTATATGAAGAAAGAAGATTTGTTATGTTTTTGTTTTTCCACTACCAGTCATATAAAAATGTGTTTATTAAAAAAAAAACAAAAAACTCAAAATATAGTTTCTGTTATTTTCATTTTCCAGTATATCGTTTTTATTCGTGTGTGATTTTTGCAAACCTGAGGTGCAACTTCCTGGAAACGAAATAATCAGGCGCTAACCCTGACCCCACAGGCCGACCCTCTGCTTGTAACTTCCTTGTAACTGGGGACATTTTCCATGCGGGCGGAAAGGTATGACGCCATTACAAAAAGTTTAAAATATTGTTTAAAAATATAATAAAAGTTTCTAAAAAGCTTCGGTTCAAGCAAGTCAACCAGTGGCATGCGTCAATCCCAAAAAAAACCAATCATCTTTTCAATTGTCCCTTCTTAATATTACGTTCCCGCATGGGGTATAACATGCTAATTTTTATGTAATTCCCAACAGGTAGCCACTGGTGTCAAGCTCGACCACTTTTGTTGTAACCTCACTCGTTTTGGCGTGCCTCAGCGCTGTTTGCATTACAGCACACTGTTTGCATCGTCATTAAGTTTATTTTATCATGTCTAAACAGGCCGATCAAGGCTCAGTGGTTGTTACCCTTTGGTAGCGTTAGGTTGAGTCAGCCATTAAGTTGAGTAATTATTAAATCAGCCATTAAGTTGAGTAATTATTGGCGTAGGGCTAAAGATCAAATTTTTTCCAAATTATTCAAGTTGCGTTTACCTTTTAAACGTATTTGTTGAGTAATTATTAAATTTCAAACTTTTTTGTTGAGTAATTATTAAATCAGCCATTAAGTTGAGTAATTATTGGCGTAGGGCTAAAGATCAAATTTTTTCCAAATTATTCAAGTTGCGTTTACCTTTTAACAGATAAATTAACAAATATTTTTCGTTTAAGTTTTGCAACTAATTTAGGGTCTTCGGACCCTTTGGACCAACCCCAGCAGCTGCTAAACCTAAGACTTGAAGCCTGTTTAGTAGGGACAAGGTTAAATAAACTTAAATACGCCAATTTGAGATTAAGGCTTAGAAATTATCTTCAACTGGTTTATTTGCTTATGCCTGCACTACTGAATTTACCTGCAACCAAAATTTATGCTACTATGGCGAATTCCTAACAACCGACACCGGTATTGCACACGCCTTGGAAGATATCCACACTTGTCTGACCGCGTGAAGCTCTGAAAGTCCCCTACGCCCTGGTTTATTCAATGACTAGGTATATGTCTCAACCTTGTTAGGAGGAGCTGCGCTTTTCAACAAGCCGATTTGTATTTTTTTAAGCTTCCAGTTAGAAGGCACACTAATCGCACCGTTCGCTTATACTCATGTAATGTTTTTGTAGTAAAATCGAAAAATAAACGTTTATAAAAACTCAAATCTTGTCTAATTTTGGCTAAGCGTAAAGTGCTTAAAAATTATATTATTTTTTTGTATGTGTAAACCTTTTTTAAATGTAAACTTTATTTCTAGCTAAAAACTAACATGCATAAAAACTCACAAAAACAACAACATTACAATAACATTACACACACACACAACACACGGTTTCTCCGAAACTCCATAGATCAAGGTGCGCCGGTATTTCCTTGACTTAGTTGGGATCACTTAAGTAATATTACCGCGGGGAAGTTGGCATGCTTTCGCGCATGTCTTCACGCCGCCCTTCCCACTGGCTTTCGCTTTTATGCGGTTTTTAAGCAAAAATAACAATAGGTATTCATAATAATAGCTAAAAACTAATAAAATATGAATTTTCTAATTAGTTTTGATGTTAAAATAAATTTTATTTGAATTAAAATGCTTTTTTTGAAAAAAAAAACCTTAAGCATGCGTTCACGCCGCCTCTCAAAATTAAAAACACTAGCATGCATTCCCCCATGTCTTCCTCAGGTCTTCGACCGGTCTTCCCACTCCATTTCTTCCACTCTTTTTTCCAATAACCTTAATTACGACGTTTTAAAAGCGTTCCCTTTAACAAATAAGGCAGCTAAAACAGGCGCATGTCTTCCGCCGGTCTTCCAACCCCATTTCATTCGCTCGTTTTTCCTATAAAATTAAGTTTTACGTTTTCAAAGCGTTCTCTTTTATGATAAAATAAGAAAGCCAGCAATTTTCAATCAAGAGCCAGCTGAGAGCCAGCAATTAAAAATCATCTTCTAATACTGCGTTCCAAACGCCCACAGCGGAGTATTCTTGAAACACTTTTAAACGAGCGAATGAAATGGGGTTGGAAGACGGGCGGAAGACATGCGGGAACGCATGCTGGCTTTCAGCTGGCTCCCGGAATTGCTGGCTTTCCTGTTTTAGCTGCCTTATTTGTTAAAAGGAACGCTTTTAAAACGTCGTAATTAAGGTTATTGAAAAAACGAGTGGAACAAATGGAAGTGGGAGAATTCGCCAAGACCTGCGGAAGACATGCGGGAACGCATGCTAAAGTGTTTTTAATTGCGAAAGGCGGCGTGAACGCATGCTAAAGGTTTTTTTCAAAAAAAAAGCATTTTAATTCAAATAAAATTTATTTTAACATCAAAACTAATTAGAAAATTCATATTTCATTAGTTTTTAGCTATTTTTATGAATACCTATTGTCATTTTTGCTTAAAAACCGCATAAAAACGAAAGCCAACGGGAAGGGCGGCGTGAAGACATGCGCGAAAGCATGCCAACTTCCCCAGGGTAGTAATATTTACTTGTTAAGGTAAGCCGCTGTTCACTTCGCTGTTCATTGTGATACTTTTCATTGTAGCACCATAAAATAGGTATTGGCTGGCGCTACACGTGTTACAAAAACACGTGAGTTTTAAAATTTATGGAAGTTTCTTTTAAAGACTTAGAAAATAAATTAACATAGTACTTTATTAATTTTTGTTTTTTTTTTGGCGGAACTCATTTAAGTTTGAAGCGTCCATAGGTTTATAATAAATTACCTCTACAGTATTTATAGGATATATGTTTTTCGGCGAGTTCCATTTTAGGGTCTGCTTTGTCATAAAAATAGCAGTATTTCTTTCCATTTCCATACTCATATGTAATTGCTTGACAGCGTTTCACTCGCTGACAGAGTTTCCAGCAATAATAAGCTTTCTGTGAGTTTGTTCTTTTATAGTGTCCCAGCAACCGTACTCCGCTAAGTTTGCACTCTTAAAAATAAAAACAAATTTCAAAATTAATCAATAAGTTAAATTCTTGGAATGAAAATCTAAAATTACATATTGTGTACCTCAAAATCATAAACACATGTTAATAGTATTTTCAATTTGTTGACTTTCTCGGAACTTATAAAATACTTATACAGGTGCTTTATACAAAAAATAATGTACAGAAAAAATGTTAGACATACATTGATATAATTGCCGTCTGAATCAAGTGAAACATTAGCCAGATATGCTCAGCTAAAAAAAATTTTTAGTCTCATATAATTTTGAGCATAATTTTGTTTGAAACTTTTTGTGTTACCCCCTACAAAGTTTAAAATGACTTTTTAAACAAAATTATAATCCACTGACCATTCTAACTTTTGCACATGCTTTTCATTTAAGGTGGAACGATACAGTTAGAATACCCTGTCGTTTTTTTGTGTATAACTCGTGTATAAACGATATATTGGAAGAAAAGGTATTTTTTGCGGTCAGTTGAGTATCCTTAGCATTTTCGGTGGATCATTTCAAGCTAAAATATGCTTGAAAAAAAGCATTTAAAAAAAGTTTTTTTTAATTTAACAGAACCAGAGTTAATATTACGTGATTTTAACTTAAGTTAGATAAACTTAATGTCTAATAAGCCTGTCCACAAAAATTTTCAGAGAAATTACTACGATTGAAGTTTTTTTAATTTTGTTTTACTGCCAAAATTTAAAAAAATTAAAAAACGTGATAGTAGAAATTTTGTTAAAAACATGAAAACTGACTCAGAATTATGGTACAACTGCTATGTTGAAATTTAGGAACAAACTAATTCTCATCTAATGACTAAACTTTCATTTGAATTTTTTTGATTTGACGCGAAGAAACTACATTTTGAAACGTTTGTTTAAAACTAGCTTTTATGAAAGAATCTCAGATGGGCCAGTAGCTGAGTGGTTAGAGCGGCGGACTCGTATCTCAGAGCTGTGGGATCGAGTTCTAATAAACAATATTTTTAACGTCAAAAAAATGTTTATTTTAATTTTTAACTTTTTAAGTAAGTGTTCATTATTCAATACTGTATTCAACCCCAAGTACTTGTTTTGGGGTGGTTTTAAGGTAAACCGGTATATAGTCAGAATGCTCCCTCAGGGGGGGGGGGGCGGTCGCAACCCCTCAGCACCCATGCCGGGGAGTCAAATCAAAATACAGAATTTGGATTTGTAATAAGGACCCCAAAAAAACCCCGAGTACGTGTTTTGGGGAAAATCAGCAAAATTTTTGCAATTGTATTGTTCTAATTTAAGGTGGAACGATACAGTTAGGATATCTTGTCGGTTTTTGAGTATAACTCATGCCGTACGTGCTCGAGAGAAGCAAACTATATGTTAGAAAAAAGGTTATTTTTTTCCGGTCGGTCCGGTATCCTTAACATTTTTTATGAATCATTCCACGCAAAGATATGCTTCATTGAAAAAAGGCATTTTAAAATAGTTTTTCTCAATTTAACAGAACCAGAGTTAATATTACGTAATAAAAATTTAGCTTAAGTTAGATACACCAAATGTACATGCCCACAAAAATTTTCAAAAATCCCTACTATTGAAGATTTTAATTTCGTTTTATTGCTAAAATTGTTGAAATAAAAAATAAAAAGAAATGATAGTAGAGATTTCGTTAAAAACTTAAAAACTGGCTCAGAATAATGTACAACTGCTGTGTTAAAAGTTGGGAAGAAACTAATTCTTATAAAATGACTAAACTTTCACTTGTATTTTTTTTTATTTGAGTTCGGGAAGCTACATTTTGAAATGTTTGTTTAAAACTTGCTTTGAACAAAGAAATTCAGACCAAGCAGTAGCCGATCGGTTAGAGCGTCGGACTCAGAATTTAAGAGCTCTAGGTTCGAGTCCCTTTGTGCAAAATTTTTAACCTCAATAAATGTGTTTTTTTTTAAATTTTTAACTTTTTAATTAAAAAAAGTGTTCATTATTCAATACTGTATTCAACCCCGAGCCCCGAGTATGTATTTTAAGGTGGTTTTGAAGTAAAACCGGTATATAGTCAGAATGCCCCCCAGGAGGGGGGTCGCAACCCCCCTAGGACCACCCGGGGGGATGAATTGAAAAACGGAGGTCGGATTCGTCATCAGGACTTCCGAAAACACCCGAGTACATGTTTTGGTAAAAATTGGTGAAATTTTTGCAACTGTATCGTTCTACCTTAAGAGATTAAATCCTTAAATTTCGAAATTTGGGCAATGATTTATAGTTTTTGAAAATAAAAAGTATATTTTGTGTGTTGATGTAACTGGCTTAGCTTGGGTGCCAAACAGGTAAATAATTTTTTCCCCACAAATTGGTTGTTTATAAGTAAGCACGAAGGATGTACATGTACACTGTTTTAGGCATAGTTAAAAATACGTGCATAGTTAAAAAAACGGCTGCTCTGAGGAATTTCTACGAAATTTTCTCCTTAAAACTTTTCGCTAAATTTTCGTAAGTTTCTTTGACGCTCTTAACTATTAAATCGCCATTCCCAAATTTTTAAGTTTTGCTCTCAGCTGTCCTACACAGTTTTAAACTATTAACATGTAAGGTTTTTAATAAAAACAAACAGACAAATCAAATATATATAAAAAAGTATCTAAATCTTTATAAAAAATGCTAAGAAAAAAATCTAGTTAGCTTGAGTGAAATTAATTGGTCCAAACTTTTATTTTATTTTGTTGGGCAATGAACCAAAATAAAGACTAATAATACTATTT
>JASAMX010029817.1:0-23512 GCA_030248175.1 Microlaimidae sp. YZB2_3 | reverse complement strand
ATTTTTCCAAAATTTTTGGGGTAACCTTTTCTCCCCCCCCACTTCTAAGTAAGGGGGGTTAAACCCTTAGAATTTGGGGAGTTAACCCCCCAACCCCTCCCCTCCCCCGTGCCCATGTATGACTGTGAGAGCCTTGTTCTCTTCGCTGGGCATTTGACTGTCCTTTTGTAGTTGCGCATTACACCATCTTGGCGCTACAAACTGGAGCCAATAACAGGGTTGATATTTTTTCTGCACAAGTGGTTGACTTTTGTGCATAGGTGAGCACGGTCGGGGAAGCTTTGGGGGGAGTGGTTACCCAGGGTAAATCGAATTTTGAATTCTAGAAGGGGGTCCGGACCCCCCTAGCTTTTTAGGGTGGGTCGACCCTGGGTGCAAAATTTTGAAATCTAGAGGGGGTCAGGGTTAGGTGGGGTCCGGTGTCCAAAGCAAAACAGTTTTAAACCATAATAACTTTAATAATTGTTCTTTTTATAGGATAATACTACATTTTATTGAATAAAAAGCCATATTCATGTATAAAAAGGGTGTAAAAGCATGAATATGTGATGAAAATTCACGTTTTTGGAAAAAAATTTAGTATAAAAAAGGCAGACCTGTGCACTGCCCCCCCCCCGGAGTTAAAACGGGGGGGGGGGGGGGCACAGGGGGGGGGCACAGGGGGGAAACTTTTTTGAAACGGGGGGGCAATAAAACGGGGGGGGCAAGCAGGGGAGAAAAAAAAAGAGAAAAAAAAGAAGGGAAAAGGGACAAAAAAAGCGAAAATAAGGTAAAAATAGGTCTAAAATGGCTTAAAATACATTGAAATAGGCTAAAAACTGCAAAAAAATTCGCGATGATGGCGTCATCATAGGTCAAAAATGGCGTCATAATTTTAGGGTACTTTTTCATTTTTTGGCCGGGGGGGGCAATAAAACGGGGGGCGGCAAATCCTCCAATAAAATGGGGGGGGGCATTTCCAGACCATGCACAAGTCTGAAAAAGGTACCTAAAATTTTCGCGAGGGGGGAGGGGGGTTCAGATTTCAAAATCTAGAGGCGCGTCAGGGGTAAAAAATTTGGAAATTTGGGGGGAGGGGGGGGCCAAAGATTTTTGTATAGAGGGGGGGGGGGGGGGGCAAAGTTTTGAGGCTAGGCGGGGTAGACCCCACCCTGCCCCCCCTTTCTCACCTATGCTTTTGTGCGCGTTTGCATGGTTAAACCTTATCAAAAAAGTAAGGTTCGTTTATAAATAAAATTGTATAGGCTTATACCTGTTTAAAAGTCGCCGCTAAACCTAAGCCTGTCCACACCCCAACGGTCAGATTCAAGGTTTTATAAGCTTAGCGGGAAGAATTATCAATTAATTAAAATTATTTTTTTTTTTTTTTTTATTTTTTTAGAGAGGTTACGCATTTCTCTTCTTCCTTTTCCGTATTCTTTTTTTTTTTTGTACTATTTTTGGCAATCGTGGACGGATAAAAATATTCATAGAGCAAAATGGAAGTTATTATATGTAGATTACTGTCGTGAGCTTTTTATTTGTTATGTTATATTTTCATGTGAAATTTTTTGATTTTTAAAAAATTAAATTTGTTACTTATTTTTAGAACATGGGCATTTCATCGCATGTATTACACAATAAGAGGGATATATGTAAAAATGTAAAATTTACAAATTTTTCAAATAATGTAAAATACTTGATGTAAAAGTCCGTTTTGTTGTCTTTTAAATGACATTTTTATTTTTTATAGCTGCTCTACAACAAATGTTACTATTGTTTTGTTTGCGTTTGTTTGCGTTTGTTGTTTGTTGTTGTCTTATATATAAGACATACAATTGTTTGCGTAAGACACCTATTTTTGTGCGTTTTTGAGAAATGACCAAAATTGGTAAAATTAATATTTCGACCAAAATTTTTTAAACGACCCCCCTTAGATTTTCTAACAAAGAAACCTAATTGTATTTTTTAAGTTAATTTGTTTTTTTTCCCTCAAAATTATCAGATGTTTTTGAATTTTTTGTGAATTTTTAAAATCAGACTAATTTTTTGAAAATTTTAACAATTTTCAGTCTCATAAAAAATCTTAAAAAATTATTTTTTATTATTTTTATAAAAAAACTGAGCCTATAAAATAGGAAATTATCCCTTCTATCAGCTGATATATAATTTATTAGTTTTCGAAGAGTATAAAGCCCACAATACATTAATAAGCTATGTCCTATTTTTTTCTTGAAATTTTGAAGCTATGTCCTATTTTTTTCATGAAATTTTAAATAAAAAAAGTGGCACAAAAGGTGGTATTATTACAACCCATTTGGACCTAATAATGGACAAAGTTTTCTTTTAAGTTAATGCAATATAACCCAAATTATATTCTAGGAAGCTCAAAATGGTTTTTACTCGAAAAGTTTAATAATTTGGAGCAATTTTTTTTTCTTTAAAATTTTCAGTCAACCGCCCCTTAAAAAACCTAAAATAAAAAATTAATCCCAAAAAATTTTGAAATTTGAAACGCAATATTTGTTGGGATTTGTTTGGCAATCATTTTGAGTTATTTCCCATAAGATTTGTTGAGATTAAGATATTTAAAATCAAGGGTAAAACTACAGGCCGGCATATATTTTCACTAACCCCTCAGAGATTGCTCCCCCTCCTGCTGTATACATTTCATCTGATATAATTCTAATCCAATCCACAACTATTAATTTTATTTAGCTCATTTATGATGATGAAATTTTGCAAGCTCAATGTCGCAGTGTAATTCCTTCTGAAAAACTAGAAAAAGCCACAATAGTAGCTTTTCAACAAAAAAGCAGCAATTCACTTTTCAACCAGGAAAAGCCACCTTTAGACCGTGATGAATATCTTTTGCAATTACTGCGATGGTTCAAATTGGAATTCTTCAGCTGGATAGATTCTCCCAAGTGTCCAAATTGTCAGAAAACATGTATTGCTGCTGGTAAATTCTATTCTACTAATATTATATTTCCAAAAAAACGTTTACCATAAAAAAATTTATTATAGAATTTTGTTTCTTAATCATTGAGGTAACATTTGAGAAAAAAGTCTTAAGTCACTCTTGTCTTTCTCTGTCACTAACAGTGGCGTTGGCGTGCATAGGTGGGAAGCCTCTTGGATTGGGGGGTGTTCGTGTATACCCAATGCGGAAATTGGGGGGTTGGGGTCCGAAAAAATTCTTTTGGGGGTAAATATTCCATTTTTAGCGTTTTTAGTACTGGGTGGAACCCCCAAATTTTAGGGGGGTGTCCGGGGTACCCCCAAATTTTTTTGAGGGGGGGGGGTGTCGGCAGTAATCATCATAGATGAACAAGGGGGGGTAGGGTGGGGGGTCCACCTCCACCCCCCCTAGCCTCGAAATTTTGGCCCCCCCCTAGAAAAAAATCCAGGGGGCCCCCATCCCCCCAAATTTTCGAATTTTTTACCCCTGACCACCTTCTAGATTTTGAAATCTGACCCCCCCTCCCCTCGAGGAAATTTTAAGTATTTTTTTATACTAATTTTAGTTGCTAAAAAGCGAATTTTTAACACAAATTCATGTTTTTACACCCTTTTTATACCTAAATATCGCTTTTTATTCAATAAAATGTAGTATTATCCTATAAAAAGAACAATTATTAAAGTTATTATGGTTTAAAACTGTTTTGCTTTGGACACCGGACCCCACTTGACCCCCCTCTAGGTTTCAAAATCTTCCACCCCGGGTCGACCCCCCCTAGAAAGCTAGGGGGGGTTCGACCCCCCCCTAGGTCCCCCCCTAGATTTTGAAATTTCATTTACCCGGAGTAAACACCCCCCCTAGCTTTTTGACCGTGTTCATCTATGGTAATCATAGGTTAGAAAGAGGGGGGCAGGGTGGGGTCTACCCCTTCCCAGCCTCGAAATTTTGGAACATTTCCCTAGACGAAAATCTAGGGGCCCCCTTCCCCCAAATTTCCGAATTTTTTACCCCTGACCCTTCTTTAGAATTTGTAATCTGACCCCCCTCTCTTGTGAAAATTTTTTGTACTCTTTTTATGCTAAATTTTCTTCCAAAAACATAAATTTTTAACGCATATTCATGTTTTTACACCCTTTTTTCACCAGAATATTGCTTTTTATTCAATAAAATGTATTATCCTATAAAAAGAAGTTATTATGGTTTAAAATTGTTTTGCTGTGGACACCAGACCCCACCTGACCCCCCTCTAGATTTCAAAATTTCGCACCCCGGGTTGACCCCCCTAAAAAGCTAGGGGGTCCGGACCGGATCCCACTCCTAGAATTTAAAATTCGATTTACCCCGGTTAACCACCCCTCCCCCTAGCTGCCGGGACCGTTCTCACCTATGGCAGTAATCGGGATTTTTTTTTTGGGGGGCTGTTATGACCCTCTCTGCCCATCTATGGTGGCATGCCCCGAATGTTCTTTGGAGGTTGAGGGAGGTCAGGGGGAAATTAAATTCTGAGCCTGAAGAGAGGTAAAAATCCTTAATTCCTGACACTGTGTGTCTCCTTCTTTTAAAATTTAGGGGTAAGTACTCAGAGGCACCTTACCTTTGTAATTCCTCTCAGTGTGGTATTTTTTAAATTAAGGGGAAAGACACAGGAGGCTTTTTTCTTACCAAAGATGCCCCATTAAAAGGGAAAAAATGTCAAAAAACAAAACTGAAATTAAAATATATACGTTAGGCTTTAGTTTCTCTGAAAGAAGTTAGAAACTGCAAAAAATTTGTCAACATAATTCGAAAATTGGGAATATTTTTTGGTATGTCTTTCATTTAAGAGCACCCGCACAGTCATTAATAAAAACTTTGTAGTAGCTCCCCTTTAAAATTTAAGGGGTCGCACTTGAAGTTCTAACAGCCCTAAAAATTATTAAATTAAATAGTTGGTTTAGGTCAATCTCTTCAGCCAAATTTAGAAGAAATGGCATGGGGGGCCACGCGTGTGGAAGCGCACAAATGCACTACGTGTAACGCTATTTCTCGGTTTCCCAGGTACAACCACCCGGGGAAATTGCTCGAAACAAGGTAGCTAATTTGTATTTCATTTTGCACACCGCGACACAATTATTAGAAACTTGCACATAGGGTAATGCATTTAATTTCGGCACTTTTCCCAATTAGGCATTTTTGATTTTGGACTATATCTTTGGTAATCCTGGACGGAATACGACGTTTGATAGCTCAAATGAGAGCTAATTATACGTAGATAACTGTCGTAAGGTTTTTATTTGTTATGTTATGATATTTTTATGTGAAATTGTGTCATTTATAAAAAATAAAATTGTTACTCGTTTTTAGAACATGGCCATTTCATGGTTACGCAATAAATTGGTTTAAAAATTAAACTATCCTGGTAAAATTTAGTCTATTTTCCGAATTTTTAGTCCCCGTGGTTCTGCGTTGCGTCTGTGGTGAGCAATCGTTATAAAATAAAATAGTGTAATTTCGGCACACATATTGCTGTAGGTAAAACGGGTTGAATTAAGTGGTCGAGTGTTAAATTGAAGTTGTAAATAGTTAAAACACAACGTTGAAATGTGTAGTAGTCATAGCACTGCATTTAAACTCGATTAAGGAAGTCCTTTTAAAAAGTGCCGAAATTAAATGCACTTTTTTCCCAAATTTTGCTCATTTTAATACCATTTGGCATTTTAGTTGTAACTTTTTACCAATTACACGTTGAACAACAAGTAAAAGCTTAAATTAAAGAAAACTGTCTGGAGATAATGGTAGGCTTTTAAATTTTTGAAAATGATGAATTTTTGACTGAGAAACAATCGATTGTTTGTAAGTGCCGAAATTAAATGCATATATTTAATTTCGGCAATTTTCCATTTTTTTAAAAACTGATTTAATTATGTAAAAAAACTACTTTCGTACAGTAAAACTTTTATGACGCAACGCAGTATCGTGAAAGCTTCGAAATGAGCTATCAAACATGAAAATCGGGCCATACAGTGAAAAGTTACTTTGGAAAAACGAAAAAGTGTCGAAATTAAATACACTACCCTAATTTGAAACAAATTTAATGATTTATAATTATTAGTTTTAATCATTCTTAGTTTACTGGACGTTTTGTAATCCACAAAGTTCGGTATTACAGTACAAAACATAAACTACTTCCAATTCTCTACTCTGTGCAGGATAGATACCAAATAATTTAAAATAACATTAAAAAGACGTTCTTTAAAAACTTTCCAATTAATCTTCTTGCTTTGTGAATTTATAAAGAGTTGATTTTTTATAAAGAGTTCCATTTTAGATTTAAATAAAAGTAATTTCAGATTATTTAAATTAAACTTTTTAATTTAATTATTGCTGTTGCTGATGAATAAATAATTACGCGTAAAATAAAATCAAAGACAAAAATCGTTTTTTTTTCTTACAATACGATACAACTTACGATGACCACAAAAATGTGTATAAAACCTGTAAACAAAAACAGGCAATTTTCGTCGAAAACCTATTTTAAAATTATCTATATATAAATAGGGTCATGCATTTAATTTCGGCACTTTTTCAAGTTTTAATTACATATCATAACTTGGTCCCAAATTTGAATTGAGAAGTCATTGATAGCTCGTTAGAAACTAGATGAATGGGCAAAAAAAGGACAGTCCAGTCATCATCTTCCAATTTTTTCGTTGGCTGTAGTAACTTCTTGAAGGAAAATGGGCAAAAGATGCATTTAATTTCGGCACTTTCGAAAATGCATTTAATTTTGGCACTTTATTTTAGTTTTCAATTTTTCACTCAGATAAAAACAAATTAGAGTAAAAATAACGAATAGGGTAGTGCATTTAATTTTGGCACTTTTCCCAATTGGGCATTTTTAATTTTGGACTATATCTTTAGTAATCCTGGACGAAATACGACGTTTGATAGCTCAAATGAGAGCTAATTATAATGTAGATGACTGACGTGAGCTTTTTATTTATTATGTTATGATATTTTTATGTGAAATTATGTGATTTATAAAAAATAAATTTGTTACTCGTTTTTAGAACATGGGCATTTCATGATTACGCAATAAATTGGTTTAAAAATTAAACTGTCCTGGTAAAATTTAGTGTATTTTCCGAATTTTTAATCCCCGTGGTTCCACGTTGCGTCTGTGGTGAGAGATTGTTATAAAATAAAATAGTGTAATTTCGGCACTCATATGCTGTAGGTAAAAACGGATTGAATTAAGTGGTCGGGTGTTAAATTGTAGTTGTAAATAGTTAAAAGACAACGTTGATATGTCATAACACTGCACTTAAACTCGATTAAGAGGGTCCTTTTAAAAAGTGCCGAAATTAAATGCACTTTTTTCCCAAATTTTGCTCATTTTGATACTATTTAGCATTTTAGCTGTAACTTTTTGCCAGTTACACGTTGAACAACAAGTAAGGCTTAAATTAAAGAAAACTGTCTGAAGATAATGATAGGCTTTTAAATTTTTGAAAATGATGATTTTTTTACTGAGAAACAATCGATTGTTTGTAAAGTGCCGAAATTAAATGCACATATTTAATTTCGGCAATTTTCCATTTTTTTAAAAAACTGATTTAATGAAGTAAAAAAATTAAAAAGTGAAAAAAGTAAAAAAAAGTTAAAAAAAAAGTGCCGAAATTAAATGCACCACCCTATGGCAGTAAACCTAGCAGTCACCTTTCAAATAAGCCATCATGGGTGGCGCGGGAGCGCCACGGGGCGATTTAGCCCCGTGGCGCCTAGGAAAATAAAAAATATCCTAGGAAACCCTCTAAAACAAGAGTCATCACTGCTGTAGGAGTGCTGTTTCATAACTGCTTAGAGCAGTCATATCACATCATCAGTGCAGTCATTACTGCTGCTTTCAGAGTAAAATTATGACGCTCAGAGAATTTTCATTAGTACAAAAATCATTGAAATATAAATCAACTAAATTATTTACAATTTTATAAACCATAATCAGATTTATTTTAATTCTTTGAGTTTTCAAGGTTTCCAAATAAAAATATCTTAATTGAGACTTGGAATCACTATAGGGTATGTTGCACCTGAAACAAATCATTTTGGTCAAGTATTTTTGTGGTTTTTCAAGCATAATAATATATTTTTTTTAAATAAGGGTTCCAAACAGAAACATTTGATTCCAAAATCGGCTTAACATAAGTTTTAACCGGGGTCGCCTTCTCGCGCTGGGGGGGGGGTCCCCTGGGGTGGGGGTTTGCTTGGGGGGGGGGGGGGGGGGGGGGGTTTTTGGTTTGGGTTGTTTTGGGTGTGGGGGGGGGGGGGGGGGGGGGGGGGGGGGGGGGGGGGGGGTGGGGGGGGGGGGGGTGTTTTGTGTTTTTTTTTTTTTGTTTTTTTTGGTGTGGGTGGGTTTTTTTTTTTTTGGTTTTTGTGGGGGTTTGTTGTTGGGGGCTTGGTTTGGGTTCTTGGGTTTTGGTCTCCGGTTGCCCGTGTTCCGGGCCTTTTGTTGTGGGTTGGGCGCGGGCGTGCTTGGTGGCTGGGGGGGGGGGGGGGGGCGCGGGGCGGGCTGGGGTTTTCTGTTTTTTTTTCTTTGTGGCTGTCGGGGCGGGGGTGGGCGGGGGGGGGCCTCGGGGGGCCCCCCCCGCGCCCCCCGGGGGGGCGGTGGCCGCGGGGTTGTTTTGGCGGTTTGGGGGGGGGGGCCCGCGCGCCCTCCGGGGGGTCGTTCGTCGCCGACTGGTGTGTTTTTGAGGGGGGTGTGTTGGGGGTTTTCGCGGTGTCTAAACGCGCAAAAGAAAAAAAAACAGATTTTTTGATTGAATGCATTTTAAAATTAATCTAGATCTAGCGTAAAGTTTTTTGTAGTATTTAAGCAATGGGATTAAAAATTTAAATTTTCGCTGAGAAGAATACCAAGATCGTTTATATTTTTGACAATAGGCAAATAAAATCCAGCTGACCGCGATACTTGCAGTATTGAATCGACTATTTAACAACAAAAACATTCAAAATTTTTCACTAAAGCAGATTAATAATAAAGATTAAAAATTGTATTTTAATAATTATTTATCAAATTACTTAATTTTTAACCTAAATGCAAACTTTTTAAGGGCTAAAGTTGGTTAATTTTTGTATATATTTTGAAAAGGTGGAATTATAAAAATTCTGCGTTTTTATTTGTTTTTTTTATGGGTGGCGCGGGAGCGCCACGGGGCTATTTAGCCCCGTGGCGCCGCGCCAACCATTATTAGAGACCGTGGGTAAATTTTGAAATTCAGAACCTTCTTCTTCTTCTTCTTCTTAAACGCTCCATCCTTAAAAGCAATATTCCTCATTCATTACTGATTGATCAAAAACAAACATGGGCTCATTAGAAAGAAGAAGGAATTACGCAACTTTCTTAGGAAGCACTTTTTTGATTTAGGTCCTTGTTATCGATTTATTGATCAAAATAAAAAAAATTGAAAAATAGACAAATAAAAAATCCCAACCGCACAATAACAGCCTTTTGGCAACAATAAGGATTGTAGAGAGCAGACAACCAACATCCCCTCATTGAAACCCCACAGAAAAAGCAGACCGGTTTTAATTGGTGGCAGAAACGGAACCAGTTCCCAGCGCCATCTGCTTCAACCGCGCGGAAAATGGCGAAAACAACGGAGTACTTTTTTTAATTCTTGCATTACTGATGACAAAATTAATTCAAAGCTTTATTTATTAAAAAATAATAATAAACGTCGGTGGGCGGGAGCGCCACGCGCCGGTAATCATGCCACACTGCAATTTAACCCACACCACAACACCTAGCCAACTATACTTAGAGAACGTGAGTGAATTTTGTAATTCATGTTCATCATCTTGTTATTATTATTATTATTTTTACTTTAAAAATTATAATTGCAATCATTGGCGCACGGCATCGCGCCAACTATATTTAGAGAACGTAGATAAACTTTGTCTGGAGCGCAACTGCACCGCACTAACTATAATTAAACAACGTGGGTAAATTTTGTAATTTAAATTTATCTTCTTCTTCTTATTATTTTTTATTTAAAAAAGTATATCTCGGCAAAGGAATGATTACAAACATGAGTCATTGCGCAGCTAAAACTTTAGTTTATTAGACTATTTTTTACTTTCGAAAATACATTTAATTTCGGCACTTTAATTTAGTTTTCAATTTTTCACTCAGATAAAAACAAATTAGAGTAAAAATAACCAATATGGCAGTAAATGTAGCAGTCGACTTACAAATAAGCCTTTAAACATTAATATTGACTTAAAAACAAGAAAGTTATCGCCTGAAGAAAAAAGTGCCGAAATTAAATGCACTAAACGAATTTTCCAAAGTGGCCGTTTTCGATATCGTCCCTTATAAAACGAAATTTACGTAGATGTTAATTGTTATGCATATCAGTGTGTTTAGAATAAGAAAATACACAACTTTGTAATGCAAAACTTTTTGATCAAACAAAGCTGAAAAAAGTTATGGCCAAAAAACGGTTTTAAAAATGTCCAAAAAGTGCCGAAATTACATGTATTACCCTAAATCGAAATTTGCGGAGATGTTGATTGTTATGCATATCAGTGTGTTCATAATAAGCAAATACACAACTTTGTAATATAAAACTTTTTGATCAAACAAAGCCGAAAAAAGTTATGGCCAAAAACGGTTTTAAAAATGTTCAAAAAGTGCTGAAATTACATGCATTATCTTGTGCGTGAGTGCGTGAGTGTGTGAGTGTGTGTGTGTGTGTGTGTGTGTGTGTGTGTGTGTGTGTGTGTGTGTGTGTGTGTGTGTGTGTGTGTGTGTGTGTGTGTGTGTGTGTGCGCGTGCGTGCGAGTGAGTGAGTGAGTGTGTGTGTGTGTCAGTGAGTGAGTGAGTGTCTGTTTGTGTGTGTCTGTGTGTTCCCTAACTCCTCTTTAACCACTCAACGGATTAAGGTGAATGAGGTATCGTTGGAAATCTTTTACCCCAGGGAATGTCGTAAGAATGTTGAAATTTTGAAACAACTTACATGCATAGGTGTTTTTGGTCGGGTCCGCTACGGGGGGTCCACGGGTGGAAGGCCAAAATTTTTTAAGGGAGGGGGGGTCCGGACCCCTCTGGCTTTTTAGGGGGGTCGACCCCGGGTGCGAGACTTCAAATTTAGGGGGGGTCAGGGGGTCCAATTTTTTAGCAACATTTTTCTAACTCAATAATTTAAGTTTTTTTAGGTCTAATATTAAATTTTATGTATTAAAACAGCCTATTTAGGCCTAAAAAGTGTAGTTAAACACTGTTTTTAACTAAAAACCTGTGTTTTTGACAGTAAATAAAAAATATACTTCCAAATTGGTCGGAAAGGAGGGGGGGGGGTTTGTCAGCCTCGCTGGGGGGGAGTCAGGCCGGACCGCTCTCGAGCTTTGGGGGGAGGGGGGCATCTGAATTTTTTCTAGGGGGGGGGTCCAAAATTTTGGCTCTAGGGGGGGTGCACGGTGCACCCCTCTGTCCTCCCCTCCCAAAAACACCTATGCTTACATGGACATCTTTATATTGGACAACGCGTTTTCACCAAAGGTACCCTATGGATTTTGGAACTTAAAAAAAATTTGTCCAGTAATTGGCTTAAACTTATTAGTAAAAGTAATTAGCCAATGTAAAGCCAGAATATCATGTTTTTTTGGAAAAAAATAATCATGGACATCTCGATACTGGACAACGTTTTTTTCACTAAAGAAGGGAATTACCGTGCTCCCCAACCACAAATGGGATTGGGCTAAATGAGATATCATTGCAAAGCTTACATTCCGGGAAATGTCATAAAGGGTTAAAATTTAGAAAAACATTGCATAGAAATCTTTAGCCTGGACAAATATTTTCATAAAAGGGGGAAACCTATGGATTTTGGAAATCGAAAATGTTTTTGTCTTTGAATTGTCACTGTATTGGAAAGGTTTCCTTGTACAGTGGCCCCAATTTAATTTAATACGTATTTTAATTTACTATGTGACTGGAACATTGTGTTATTCCATTATAAAATTTTAATTTTAATTTAGGGAAGGGAGATGCGGGGAATGGGCTAACTGCTTCACATTATGTGTAAAGGCCTCTGGCTATGATGCGAGGTATATGGTTTTTTTTTATTTAAAAATGACTAGAAAAAGTTTTATTTTTTTGAAATCGGGTCTTAATAATATTATACACAAATCTCCTATTTAGGTTTCAAACAAGCTTTCGTAAATAGCGTATTTTAATAAATTATTTGCGTTTTTTTTTATTAAATTATATTACTATATAAATAAATAGGCACGTATATTATTATAATTAATAACAAAACGTTTTTTTACTACGTTTTTCGAGATTTAAAGAATCGAGAGATTATCGTGATTCAAGCAGCAAATTTTGGTATTTTATTGTAATAATATAGAGATCATCTTCATACCCTGTTTCTAAGAAAGTGCCTCTCACACTTACCGCCCACATAGGTGGGCACTGGGCAGCCTCCCGGATTTTGGGGAGGGGTATACCCGACGCTCGAAATTTGGGAGTAGGGTGTCCCCAAAATTTTTTTTTAGTTATACCTCAAATACCCCATTTTTAGCGTTTTTAATATTGCCCCTTAAAATTTGAGGGGTCCCAGACTAGGACCCTCCAAATTTTAAGGGCGGGGGGTGTCCGGGGTACCCCCAATTTTTAGGGGGGTGTCGGCTATAATCGGGATTTTGGGGGAGGGGTACCCCCAACCATACATGGGCAAGTTGGTCCGGAGTGGGGGGGGGTTAAACCCATACATGGGCAAGTTGGTCCGGAGTGGGGGGGGGTTAAACCCCAAATTAGGGGGGGGTTAAAATCCGAGAAACGCAAAATACCCATATCGTTTTTTTTCTGGAGTGCATTTTACCCATATCGTTTTTCGATTTTGAAGAAAAAATAGGTAATAAACGCTAATTTTAGGTCAAAATCCCTTTTTATTGCATTTTTGAGCTTTTTACTGCTTAAAACATTCATTTTGACCTCAAAACTTAAGTTTGGAGGCAGTTAGAAGTCATTTTAAAGACATTTTTTTTCTTCATTTTTCCAAAATTGGGGGGGGGGTTAACTTTTTCTCCCCCCCCCCCACTTCTGAGTGGGGGGGGGGGGGTTAAACCCCCCTTCTCAGAATTTGGGGCGGGGTTAACCCCCCCAACCCCCCCGTGCCCATGTATGGTTAAACCCCAAATTAGGGGTGTTAAAATCCAAGAAACGCAAAATACCCATATCGTTTTTTTTATGGAATGCATTTTACCCATATCGTTTTTCAATTTTGAAGAAAAAATAGATAAAAAACGCTAATTTTAGGTCAAAAAGCCCTTTTTATAGCTTTTTTGAGCTTTTTATTGCTTAAAACATTCATTTTGACCTCAAAGCTTAAGTTTGGAGGCAGTTAGAAGGCATTTTAAAGACATTTTTTTCTTCATTTTTTCAAAATTGGGGGGTTAACTTTTTCTCCCCCCCCCTACTTCTGAGTGGGGGGGGGGTTAAACCCCCTTCTCAAAATTTAAGGGGGGGTCAACCCCCCAACCCCCCCCCCGTGCCCATGTATGCCCCCAACCCCCCTGCCCGTCCACCTATGCGCCCAGCACCTCCTTCCCAACGCCATTCCCTTGTTTAAATTCAAACGAACGTCGATCTTTTGGGTCTATAATTATGCCACTGATATTCACTTGCTTGCTTTCTTATTAAGTTCTACATTTTTCTTTTTATATCATTCACGTTTGGTTACATGAAGAATATTGCTTTTTGTATTGTATTAAATTGTAAATAATTATAAATGCATTATAATCAACGAAACGCTTAAATTTTTTTTAAGGTTTGTGTTGGATAGTACAGATCATGTATGGACTGAAGTCTGGTCTGAAAAACAAAACAGATGGCTTCATTGTGACCCTTGCGAAAACGTCTGTGATAAACCGTTGCTCTATGAAAAAGGCTGGAATAAAAAACTTAGCTATGTTATCGCTTACTCGACAGAAGAGGCATAATATACTATTGATTATTATAATTGTTGCTATTAAGTTTTTAATGAAACTACAATTTTTACAATTATTGTGTTATTGCCTAATAATCTTTTACAGTTTTTCTCGTTTATTGTCAACGATTTTACAACCAACCCTTAAAAAACATCTTAAGCTAGCTAGCAGCGTACAAAATTTTAAGTTACAAAATTTTGAGCTACTACTTTTTTTAGTTTAGCTTCTTTTTTAATTATTTAAGTTTTTTTGATAATTATAAAAATCTAATAAAAATTGCAATGTAATTAGTTCAGGTAGTAGATGTTACATGGCGTTACTCGCGTAACCATCGAGCCTTGCTGCAAAGACGACTGCAATGTCGCGAGAGGAGACTCATCGACTTCCTGCAGGACTTGAACCGGAAGTTGCAGGCTTCCCTTCCGGCCAAAAGAAAAACCGTCCTTCTCCACCGTCAAATAGGGGAGTTGGCTGAGTTTCTTCAGCCGCGGCTCCGGGTAAAAGAAGGGGAATGCGAACAGCGAGAAACCGGCTCCCTGCCGTGGCGCGTGGCCAGAGGCGAGGCCACCCACGCCGCTAAAGAAAAATCGGTCAAACGAGGAGTGATATTAACGCCAGAAGCGGAAGAAATAGAGAAAAAGGAGTTCGTGCTGCGTTACGATCCAGTGCAGGTATAGTTTTTGGACTTTTAGATTTAGAGGTTAGACGAGTAAACAAATACACACGCTGTTTTTCGCAAACAAAAATGATTGAAAAATTATTATTTGTGTTTTTAAGTGACGCAGGCGTTTCCATCTTCAGAGGCTATCGAACTAAAAAAATAATTTTTTAGAATTCTCTTACAATATTGTTCTTTTTTCAATCTAACCTAATCACAGCTTCACACACTCTCTCCAAAAGTTACGGTTTGGAAAACCGAACATTTCAAAAGGATATCTTCAAATACTCCATTTTTGACGTTTTTAGTACTGGAACCGATCCCGTCCCCCATTCTAATTTTAGGGGGTTTGTGAGTGTCCAAGGAACCCTCAAGTTTTAGGAGGATCTCGACCATTTAGATAAGCACGAATTAGTAAAATTTTGAAATTTAAGATTTTTAATTGATTAGTAGTTAGTACCATGAATTAAAAAATTTTGAACAGTAAATTTAACTAATTTTGAATAAAATTTAGGACAAATACAGTCGACCACTAATCAAAAAAGAGCAGTATGGTTGGAATTCTTTGACGTATAGTTCCGACAAAATCTTTCGGAAAGAAGAATTAGACTGGAAAATGGTGTATTTGGCTCGGCATGAAGGTACTGCGGAAGGCACAATCAGCTGGAAAATCGACGTAACCGGTGTTAATTGTGCATCCGCAACTATTTTTCTTAACTATACCACATTCCAAACTGGCCAAGTACGAGCAGTTTGCTGTCTGGACGATGAATGTGTCATTCTGAAAAGTAAGTTTTTTATATAAATAAAATAAAAGTAGCTAAAGACCTGACTGAAAACTAGAAATTTTTGTCTTAAATTATATTTTCGTTTAAAAACGAACACCGTGTGCTATTTTTCGTCTGGTCTCATCGTTGCATCTTAACTGATATATAAACGCCGTAACAGAAATAAAGTACATTATTAGAAATGCGTCTATAAATTATGTGGTTTCAATTCATTAGATAATAAAAGTTAAATTTATTATAAAATTTATAAGCACCTTTAACCCGCTTGTCCCTTTGCTATTAAATGGTATAGCATAATTCATTAAAATTAAAGCATTAATTGGGTGTACCATACCAACCAATATATTATACACTTTTCACGACGAATATAGACCTGTGCACTGACCCCCCCCCGGGGTTTTATTGGGGGGCAATTCTAAAACGGGGGAGGGGGCACGGGCGGCAACTTTTTTGAAACGGGGGACAAGCAGGGGGGGAAAGTAAAAAAAAGGGACAAAAAAGTGAATATAAGGTAAAAATAGGTCTAAAATGGTTTAAAATACATTTAAATAGGTTAAAAACTGCAAAAAATTTGCGATGATTGCGATATCATAATAAAACGGGGAGGCATTTCCAGACCGTGCACAGGTCTGACGAATATGCTTTAGAAAGCATCTCAAACAATATTTTAAAAAAATTTTTTGCTCTTTTAAAACTCAAAAAAACCTTCCCCCTTCAAAAAAATTCCAGTTTCGCTCCGCTCATAGGTGAGAACGGTCCCGGCAGCTAGGGGGGTAAATAGCATTTTGAATTCTAGGAGAGGGGTCCGAAACCCCTTAGTTTTTTAGGGGGGTCGACCCAGGGTGCGAAATTTTGAAATCTAGAGGGGGGTCAGGTGGGGTTTGGTCTTGGTGTCCAAAGCAACACAGTTTCAAACCATAATAACTTTAATAATTGTTCTTTTTACAGGATAATACTACACTTTATTGAACAAAAAGCGATATTCTGTTGTAAAAAAACATGAATATGTGTTAAAAATTCGTGTTTTTGGAAGAAAATTTAATATAAACAAGTACCTAACATTTTCCCGAGGGGGGTCAGATTTAAAATTCTAGGGGGAGTCAGGGGTAAAAAGTTCGAAAATTTGGGGGAAGGGGGCCTCCTTGGATTTTCGTCTAAAGGGGGTGGACACCAGCCTGTCCCCCCCCTTTTCTCACCAATCGTTCCGCCTGATTTTGAGGGAAAAGAAAACTCCCACTCTCCATCTTGGCTAGACCATTAAGCTTAACTACATAATACACCTTATCCTATTTTAATCAATGTCCTTGGAAATTAAAGTTTTTAAGTGGAAGAATGACAATTTTTTAGTAGAAGAATAAAAATTTTAGAATGGAAAAAAATTACTTTCAAATATTATTTTTTTTTGTTGTTAAAATCAATCTGAATAAATAGTGGAGAATAGAATATGGAAGTAACGTTTTTGTTAACAGTTTTAAAAAAATGCTTTTTTAACTTAAAAAAGGTTTTAAATGTTTATTTTACAAAATTTTTAGTACGTTAAGGATTAAAAAAAGAAATGGAATTATAATTTATATAATTCAGATATGCTACCCGTTGACCTGTCCATGACTTACTGTTAAAAATTTCAACACTGTTCGTTGGCTTCCAAGAATTATTTATTTTTTAAAGAATGTTATAAAACAATGTCCCATTCCCATGATATGGTTCAGTTTTTATTGGGCGTAAAAGGAAAAAATCAGCCGCGAATGGGTTATTTTTTACTTCAAAAAAGTGTAAGGTTTACTTGCTAAAAATAGTTTCAAGCTCTAAAAATGGCATCGGATTAATTTACGCTTATCTTACGTGCTGAAAGTTAAAACGTTATTTATTGGTGTTGAAATCAAACGTTATTTGTAAATTTTTTGTTTAAAATTGCGAAAGCCAATGTTTAAATAATCCTAAAAAAATCACCTGAACGTGATTGATTTGTTTGTTTTTTGTCCTAATATATTAATTTACCTGATCAAACATATTTAATTTCGGTTAAACGTAATTTTTGTTATTTTAGATGGTGTCAACAAAATTAATGACAGTGCCTTATCAAAAGCAAAGAATTTCGTAATTACAATAATACTGACTGGAAGTGAAGGAAATAATGCTTGGCAACATGCCCAACTTTTTAGAAATTCTCTTAAAGAGCCGTCCGCTATTGGGATGGAAATAAAAATGATATTCGCTTGAATCAACAGTTTTAAAGATTGCTAACATAGCTTATATTGTTAAAATTATACAATACACAAAATAAAATTTTAAAAGCTAGGGAGAGTATCTAACAATATTTTGATTCTTTTGGGTGTTTAGGAAAGATGTTCGACCACAAAGAAGTAATTTTATTTCTAAGAGAACGTGAGGGAGAAGTAGTGGGTGACGAAAAATAGAGAAAGAGGGCAAAAAAAAACCAGAAACTTATTGTCTATTTATGTTACAAAATAGTAGAAGATATCTTAAAATGTTTTTAAAAATTGTTGGTCTAAAAATTTTCCATGAGCAAAGGCATATTATTGGCGCAGTATATTGTGTATTAATAATATTATACTGTGGTAAAGATCATTTAATATTGTTTTGTGAAAACTTAAAGCTAACTTAAAGCTTTTTTGGAAACGTTAATATTAGAAGAAAAAATATAAGTCTTTCATGCACGTTACACCATGAACATTGTCAATAATGGAATGATTGCACTTGGAGTTTAAAATAGTGCTGAGACTACAACACGAGCACTGATATATACTCGTGTTATATTTAGTTATTTATGTTTTACCTGATTTTGCTTTATAATATAAATCAAATTAAAACAATAACAACGTTAATTAACAACTATCGACAATTAATAGTACAGTGTTATTCATTTATCTTTGAGATATACCAATTAACCAACCTAAAGACCAATTGCTTTGAAGAATGCATAAGATTCGGGAATGTCCGACTGTGTGTGTTAAACAGGCTCTAATTATAGGGTGGTGCATTTAATTTCGTCACTTTTCCCAATTGGGCATTTTTGATTTTGGACTATACCTTTGGTAATCCTGGACGGAATACGACGTTTGATAGCTAAAATGAGAGCTAATTATATGCAGATGACAGTCGTGAGCTTTTTATTTGTTATGTTGTGATATTTTCATGTGAAATTGTGTGATTTATAAAAAATAAAATTGTTACTCGTTTTTAGAACATGGGCATTTCATGATCACGCAATAAATTGGTTTAAAAATTAAACTGTCCTGGTAAAATTTAGTCTATTTTCCGAATTTTTAGTCCCCGTGGTTCTACGTTGTGTCTGTGGTGAGCAATCGTTATAAAATAAAATAGTGGAATTTCGGCACACATATTGCTGTAGGTAAAAACGGGTTAATTAAGTGGTCGTTTGTTAAATTGTAGTTGTAAATAGTTAAAAAAACAACGTTGAAATGTGTAGGGGTCATAGCACTGCACTTAAACTCGATTAAGGGGGTCCTTTTAAAAAGTGCCGAAATTAAATGCACTTTTTTCCCAAATTTTGCTCATTTTGATACCATTTGGCATTTTAGTTGTAACTTTTTGCCAGTTACACGTTGAACAACAAGTAGAAACTGAAATTAAAGAAAACTCTCTGGAAATAATAATAGGCTTTTAAATTTTTGAAAATGGTGATTTTTTGACTGAGAAACAATCGATTGTTTGTAAAGTGCCGAAATTAAATGCATACATTTAATTTCGGCAATTTTCCGTTTTTTTTTTAAACTGATTTAATTAAGTAAAAAAACAATTTTCGTACAGTGAAACTTTTATGACGCAACGCAGTATTGTGAAAGCTTCGAAATGAGCTATCAAACAATAAAATCGGGCCATACAGTGAAAAGATACATTGGAAAAACGAAAAAGTGCCGAAATTAAATGCACTACCCTACTTAAATTATTTCAGTGTTGAGTTTTCATCATTATTGCTAGGGCCTGTGAAATAATCTACATGGGAATATTTGGACGTAAATACTGTAGATTATTTTACATCATGTATTAATGAGTTTGGCATTTACAAGTTTTTAAGTTTGCAAAAAAAAAACTGCGAACGTTAAATTGTTTGATGAGGTTTTTTCGACGTTAGTCCTACTCCGACGTAGATATTATATAAGGAAGATTGTATCTATGAATTTTGCGTTTACAATTGTTTACTTTGCAACCAAAGAAACTCCTATCGTAAAATCCTAATGTTTTTTACGTATGTTTTCAAATATTTTAAACTTGTCCAATTCCAATGTAAATTAATTCCGCGCACTTACCTTTATATTGCAATACATGTCAGAAGAAACAGCTCAATATAACCAGAATTTTATATTTTTTAGTTTATTTGGTTAAACAATCATAGATGTTTAACTTGCAATGAGATAATGAAATGCATAAGAGGATTTTTTTCACGGTGAGACCACCGCCCCAAACCAGTTATGCTATGTATGTCTGCGATTTTAATAAGCTTGATAAGCTTTGATAAGCGAAAAATATTTTAATAAATTTAAAATGTTACTCGTATAAAAAAACAAAAATTTATTGCAACAAAATTGAATTACTATAACAAATCAACAAAAATAACTTGATTAAACAAGTATCACAGATAATGTAAAAAAAAACAATAATTAACGAATTTCCCCAAATTAGTCAAAATAAATTTTTGCAATAATTATTTATTTAATGACTAACACAAAGTAATAGGATTGATCATCGTATTTGATGTGAAACTACCACTTCTAAGAAATTTTCGCAAAATATTTTTATTGGTAGGGATCAGGCATGAACCAAGCTGGCCTTAAATTGTCAATAAAGTTTTGAGATTTTAAGTGCAAAAATAAGTGGATTTGAAAAAACCTTTTAATTTTATTTTGCGAAGAAAATTTTGCAAATTCAGATTTGGTTACTATCACCATAACATGTGATGGGGAGGCGCAAGAGAAAAACAGATTTTGCATAATATTCTCTATTTTTTAACGCTATATCCATAATATAAAATTGTTAGATTTTATTTTTGGAATTCTTTAGGAACACACCATTGGACAAAAATTTTTATTTTTCTTAGGTCTTAGCGAAACTCGGCTAATCTATATCACGATATTTTTAAATAAAGGCGTGTTCTTCAAAATTGCCAAATAATCTGCTAGGTAATCAAAACAGGATGAGAATGTTTTTTAATGAACTATTGGAATTTATTTTGTGACAAAAAAGATATTAATGGAGATTGAAGTGGTTCTTTTTAAAGAGAATAAAAATGATGACACTTGTGATTGATTATCTTGGGGTAGGGCCGCTGACCTAAAAATTTCTAATGCTATTTCAAATGAACCTACTTAGCATTAGAAATAGCAGTCAGCGTTTAAAATATTGAACTGTAGTCCTTATATTAAACAAAAATGCCATAGCTTTATCTGACCATGATAAACTCGCTGACTTAAATATTGACACACAATTTCTAAAAATACTTTACAAATAACGGTAATAAATAAAATTGGAGTAAAAAATAAAACCAATAACAACCCTTATTAAGTAGGCTGCACTGCAGTTGTATAGTAAACTCTAAGTATACGATATTCTTTATAGTCCCCTATTATAGAAACTGCAATAATGCAAGATATTCTTAGTACCCATGCAAAACTTTTGTTCATAGTTCATTAGTTTCCAACATAGTGGAACATGAAATTTATTGTATTTATTTTTACTGTAAAGCACAAATGCAGTGCAACCTGCCTATGAATCCCAAAAAAAACTAATAAAACTTTCACAGGGAAAGGCAACAATAGAGTTTTTACTTTCTTACAAAGTTACATGAAAACTCCCTACGTAAAAAGCTTTACAAACATATTTTAATTTTTGCGCAATTTTTTTCAGTCAGTATGCAAAATATTTGGTTAAAAAACCCACAAAACTTATCTGAACAATTTTCTTAAATATAATTATTTTACCAAAAATCGCGATTTTTGACATCGAGATATCAGCACTGCAAATACCTACTATTTAATATCGCGTGTGTGTGATTCATTAAAAACATCACTATTCTGAAGCGCTAAAAGTTCAATAAAGTGCTTAAATAATTTACATGTTAAAATATGGTCAAACACAGCCGAATCTTTTGGAACAATCTTCTTTCCAGTCCCAGCTGAGATTCCAATGTGCTCTGAGATTCTAGTACCAATGTGGCGAACCGTTTGGCCGCAATAAGTGGAGTAGCACCCGCTACACGTAAATTTGTAGACAATACTAGATCTCAGATCAAAAGGGATTCTGTCTTTAAATGGAAACAAGTTTGTAAAACGCAACGATGTCCTAAATACGACTTTAAGTTCAACTTGTGGATAATATTGGTAATTCTTAAGTTTAGGACTAACACGCATAGAAGCAACACCAGTATAAGGTAAAACAACATATATTGGAATTTTGTCAACGTTGAAATTAAAACTATCCTTAATGTTAAACATTTTACACAAAAACTTCCTAATACATGAATCAATAAAACCAATCGGATAAGAGTTTTTACATAAAAATGACTTTAAAACTACAAGATCCTCATGAAATTTTTTGTATGTAGATGAAAGATGGTAAGACCTATGCAAAAGACTGAAAACAAGAATATATTTACTAGAAACTGGAATAAAACTATCATAACTAGAGTAAACTCCACTAAAAGTGGACTTCCTATACACAGATGTAGTAAAACAATTACCTTTCTTACAAACAGAAATATCTAAAAATGGTAAAACTGATTTAGATTTTTTTTCACATGTAAATTCAATACATTTATGACGCGAATTTAAAAAACTTAGAAACTGACTAACATGAGACTCATCACGAAATAAAATAAAACAATCATCTACATATCTACGATAAAACACAGGCCTAAACTCAACTGGGCATTCATTTAACCATATTTTCTCATGATAGCACATAAAAGCGTTCGCAAGAGTAGGTCCTAGTGGCGATCCCATTGCAACCCCATCCAATTGACAATAAAGCTTATTTTCAAACAGGAAAATATTGTTTTGAACTGCTAAATTTATAAAATTCTTTAAATCGTTCTTATTGGTAAAACCAGCTGGACAGTTTTCGCTGTCAAATATAAGATCAGAACAAATTTTTATTGTTTCTTCCAGAGGAATATTTGTAAAAGAGATTCTACATCAAAACTGGCCATAAAGAGTTTATTGGACAGAAATTCTTCAGATGATAGGTTGCAGATCTCTTTAGCAAAAGAAAAGAAGTCTCGGACGGAATATTCATTGTGAGTACAAGAAGATAAAACTGGAACAAGAAATTTCGCTAATTGATAAGACGCAGTTCCTATGGCTGATAAAATAGGTCGCAATGGAATGTTATTTTTATGAATTTTTGAAAGACCATAAAACCTGCCTGGTTGTGATCCTGAAGGGGTAAGAGGGTTAAATTCTTCCTCTGTGATGATATTACGTTTTTTAAAACTTCTTAATGATGATCGAAATTTTTCTTTGAGATTTATAACAAAATTAAATCTCTTATCTTGAGACGAATTTTCTTTAATTATGATTTCTTTAAATTTGCTGGAATCAGATAAAATTTCAAACATTTTTTGAAGATAAGACGGACGGTCAAGTAAAACAACTGTGCTGCCTTTATCTGAAATCTGGATTACTAGGTTTTTCTGGGACTTCAAATCTTCTATGGCTTCTAATTCAACCTTGGATAAAACATTTGGATGGAATGAATTGTTATATTGATAAAACGAAGACAAAGCAATTTCCTTAACTGATGTTCTAATGAAATCTTGATTTCCTTTGTAAATTGGAAGTTTCTGAACAGATCTAAACAAGAACTCAAATGGAAGAAAATAGTCTGGTTCAGAAAGTTTCTTTGGAGGCAAAGCAAAGTTAAGACCGCGTGATAAAACTTTCTTATATACAGAAGATAAGACAAATGATGAAAGATTTCTGATGACGACTTCTGGATTGTGAGACTTCTTAGCTTGTTCTTTTCTTGAAGATTTTTAAACTTTTTGAACTGAGTGATTCTGTGGTGTTGCAGGCGTTTATTAATTGACCTAGAACATTTGTGAGACAAATGGTTGAAATCAAAAGTACTAATTCTATTACGTAGAGCGGATACTGCAGCAGAAAGAGTAGTTTCCAA